>VZRW01013285.1:143652-173447 GCA_013398125.1 Aegotheles bennettii
CGCCCCGCCGGCGAGGCCGGTAGGTGCAGCTCCCCGCGGGGGTCGGCACTTTCCATCTTCTTTGACAGGCGCCCTTCTCCTCGCCCGCTCCGTCGCCGTCCTCCTCGCCCTCGTCCCCCACTGCGCCAACTTTGCTGGGGCGCCCTGTCCGCCGCCTCCTCCCCTCGCTCCCAGCCCCGGGCCCCGCCGTGCGCTGGGGGTTGGAAACCAGGCGGAAAAGGGGAAAGAAGGGGGAAAAAAAAGAAGGGAGGGGGAAGGTGAGGAGGAAAAGGCGTTCTCCCGCTGCGGGGTGGTTGGTTGATTTTGCTCTTTAGTTTGTTTGCAGGCTGTTATCCTTCTGTGCCAGGAACGTAAAAGTGAAGAAAATACAAGTGTTTCTGGTTTTATTTTAAATACTTCTGAGGCAACTTGCTAAAAATAGGTGTTTTGGGCTTCTCTGGTGTTCGTTGCCCCAAGTTTCAAAACTCTCATCGCTCGCTAAACCTCTGGTCTTGCAAAACCTTTGGTGGCCGTACCTTTTTGTGTGTGCCAGTGTCTTTATTGAATCCAATTTTAAAGCTACGCGGTGGACAGTGCTTAGCTCAGGTTTATGATACTCCTCTGAAGACACAACAGATGTGGAAGGTGAGGCACGAAGGGCTAAACCCATAGGAAAGACACCCCGCGTCTGTCTGGTTTCGGTATGGGGCTCCTCAAGTGGTTGGTTAGCTCCCAAAGTGGACAAGATGCTTGGGTGCATAGGTTTAGTTAGTCCAGTGGTGACTAGGAGACAGCCTTAGCATCCAACTTACTTGTATACTCGTTCTGTTCAGGTTTCTTTTATTTGGTTTATATAACTTCAATATATTTATTTATTCTGATATTTTTACTCTTCTGATGAAACTTGCCTGTTGTATAAATGCTTCAATAAAGCACTGCTTCAGTCTGCTTGCTAATGGGTATTAGAGATACAACAGGTTTACACGAGCTCAAAAAAAGAGGCAGACAAGGTATTGGAACATATGTTTGTTACAGCTGAAGGAAACACTTAGTGGAGGAAAATATATTTGAGAATAAACATGCAGACACAGCTCGACTCCAAAGACCCTGACTTACAAGTTTCTAATGGCTGGAGGTGTCTTTAGGAGATGCCCCTATCTTGCTCTATGTTTTTGAGTGTCCCGCTATTGCTCACGCACAAGACTAAAGTTATTGTCTAAGAAGAACTTAGTCTGACCCTTTATAGCTATTTTAACATTAGCTTTTGAAATAGCAGGATGTCGAGATCACTGGAGCCAATACTGGTTTAACTGGCACAGCTTAGTATTTTACTATTTCATATGCACTGAAGCCACTGCAACAGGGAGGGCTAAATCTGCTTATCCCTGCGCACACATTACCAAGGTTGTGACTTTGACAGGCGATTTAAATGAGTGGTTCTGATGTTCCTTTTAAGGAGAGGCATGAGGATTGAACCTGGCATTCCCACAGCTTGGGAATGCACTTTAGTTCTGTTGAAACACGTGCAGAGTATCCCTATGCCATGGAAAGCCTGTTTAATGCAGCTTTAACCCCTATACCACAGGTTAACTCCTAAGGAGTGTACTGGAGATGCAGTCCTCAGGTTGGCTTTTCCTCCTCCCTGTTTTATTTTCAGTCTGCTCATTAACGACAATGTTGGCTCATTACAGTCCTGCCACCCATTCCTGCCCCTGTGGCATGATGGGCTGACATGGCTCCTTGTGCAGGTGTGTTGTGAAACTGAACAGGGAAACAATCACATTGTTTCAGTGCAATAAATTCTGTGATAGTGGAGATTTCCCAGTAACTGAGGAAAGACTCAAGTCTGTTTCAGATGCCCTTGCAGCCAATCGAGTGCAAGTGAAATCAGAACGTGAGAGACTTCACTGTACAAGAAGTTTGGGCATCATTAGGGATGTGGCAGCTTGTTCAGAATCAAATGCTGCAGTACTGAATGTTGTACTTGGGATGTAAATTGTCCAAACTCTTATTTTATACCCTTGGCAAAGTTAAAAACAGAATCCAGCTCTCCTGTTCCCATTACTGGGAATTAACATGAACACTATTCTCACCAAGACAGCAGATGTGATAACAAAACTAGGGTGTTGCTCATGTACAAGCACCTCCAGGACCCCCCCAGGCACCTGTAGAACCCCTCCAAGCATCTCCAGGACCTCCCCCAGCATCTCCAGAAGCCCCCCAAGCATCTCCAGGATTTCCAGATTATCTCCAGAACAACCCCTCAAGTATCTCCAAGACACCTCCCCTAAGAACCTCCAGGACCGCCCAAAGCACATCTAGAACCACCCGAGCATCTGTAGGACCTGCCTTGGCATCTCCAGGACCTCCTCAAGCATCTACAGGAGCCCCCCAAGTATCCTCAGGACCCCAACCATGTCCAGCCCTCTCCCCCAAGCTTGTGGTTGTGTTTGAACAGTGTGGCAGATGCAGTAGTCTTGCTTTAAATTGCCTCAGCTGCTTGCTTTCTTCTAGTGTGACCATCCTTACCTGCAACTTGTACAATTGTCTGTTCCAGTTCCTTCCAGGACTAAATGTGTGCTGACCATCTCTCTGTACTGGAATGGTTTTGATTTCATTACCCACGTGTGTAAATGTGCAAGGGTAGAGGTGCATAGAAAGCAGTTCATCTCTGTAGCGAGCAGAAGTTTATGTCTTAGTTTCAAGTTCAGTGGTCAAAAATAAGTCAAGTCTGTGCTGCTCATTAGAAGCGAGTAAACTTTCTTTACATGTGTAAAGCTCATGAAATATAGTAGGCTTCTGACAGGAAACAAATTATTAACCAGATAAATTACTTTTGCAGTGAACATGGTGGAGGATTGATTTTGAACTGTTTAAGCTGAAAGTTTTCACAAGTCTGCAGATCACTGGTCAGGTGAGGTCACTTTGCATTTCATTCCCAGTTCTGTAGATTAGGACTTCTGTGGCTTGATGCCAGATCTCTGGGAGGCAAAACTGCCTGTGGAGCAAATTAACAGCAGAAAAACATTTACTCTGCTTTCTTAGCTTTTTCATGTGACTGGATGGAAATTATGTGGAATTGGGAGTATATGATAATCTGTGCTCTGTGTACAACCATAATGCTTCAACCCAAAAAGCACAGTTAGAAACCACTGACTGAAGCAGCTGCCAGCTGTTTGCTCTGTATGGCACAGATTTCTAAAGCTTGCTGAGGTTTACATCCCTGCTGAATTAGTCCCCTTTTAGCTTATATAGTAAAGTTTTCCAGAGAATATCCATCTTTAAAGCCCACTTTCCACCAAATCTTGAAGTAGACCACTGTAAATTTCACATCTGCTACTCTTAATGGCTTCCATAGCCCATGAACTGGCCAACTAGAGCTCTGAAAACACAACAAAACTAACAAAACCTGAAGAATGGGATTTTCAGCTGAATTTGATGTTTTCATCATCTATAGACTTGGATACATTCCTCAGTGGAATGTTCAAAGTTAGTTATTCATGGCAGAAAGAAGATATGATACAGCATAATCCCGGTTACTTTGTTTTCTCTTTGTGTGGTATAGTGGAAAAGATGAAAACTGCCATTTTCTTCTTGAAAATGAAGAACTGGTCTTCTACAAAAACTGGACGCAAGTTGTTATATTTAGTGATTGAAATTTTATCGTGCTGGCCATGAAAAAGTGGAGGTTTTGTCAGAATTTACAAAATTAATCTATGATAAAGTACCATTAGTAGTCAGGAGAAGTAACATTGGGTGGTAAAAACAAAACTTCGTAGCTTCTCACAGGTTTCTCACAGACTGAAAGTGCATATCCCCTGTGGTATCATGAAGGATTTTTCAACCTCATGGTATGCCTCCTAGCTGATAACCCTTAGGAGTAAGGACAGTATGACAGGGTTAGTTCTGTTACAGCTGCCATTACCTTACACACAGCCACAGCAGTGCACACAGGTGGTCAAACACTTACAGGACTCTGATCCCAGACAAAGTTTGGGCACCATGTATTGCCAGCAGGTCAAGGGAGGTGATCCTGTCCCTCTACTCAGCACTGGTGAGGCCACATCTAGAGGTGTGCAGTTCTGGTCTCCACAGTACAAGAGAGACATGGAGCTTCTGGAGCAGGTCCAACAGAGAGCCAATAAGTTGGTCAAGGGTGTGGAGAATCTCTCCTACTTAGGAAGGCTGAGGAAACTGGGCCTGTTCAGCCTCAAGAAGAGGTGACTGAGAGGGAACCTCATTAATGTGTATAAATACCTAAAGGGTGGGTGTCAAGAGGATGCAGCCAGGCTCTTCTCAATGGTGGCAACCAATAGAGTGAGAAGCAATGGGCAGAAACTGATGCACAGGAAGTTCCACCTGAACACGAGGAAGAACTTTACTGTGCAAGTTCCTGCACACTGGAACAGGTTGCCCAGAGAGGTTGTGGAGTCTCCCTCACTGGAGATATTCAAGAACTGTCTGGATGCAATCCTGTGCCATGTGCTCTAGGATGACCCTGCTTGGGCAGGAAGGTTTTACCAGATGACCCACGGTGATCCCTTCCAACCTTACTGATTCTGTGAGTCTGTGATTCTGTGAGAGTAGCTTATTGTAAGTCTTGTGGGAATGAAATCTGGATTATAGCATGTACCATCTATTGGTGATATAAATACATGTCGTTTCTTCATAGCACAAAAAATATGCTCAGAATCTTTAAAAAACTGGGTTGTGTGATTCTTGGGTAAACAGTGTATTTTGGGGTTGTGGAAGTTCCACACCAACATTACATTACTGCAAGATAAACTGTCAAGTTGATTTTCAACCTCTAACTAATTAAATACGTAAAACGTCTATTCATTTAACATCTGTTCTACACAAACTTTCGGACATGGATTGTCTTTTGAATGTATAATGGGGAAGGGACAAGCGAGTCCAGAGGAGGGCCATGAAGGTAGTCAGAGGGCTGGAGCACCTCTCCTATGGAGACAGGCTGAGTTTTTCAGTGTGGTTGTTCAGCCTGGAGAAGACTCCAGGCAGACCTTATAGCAGCCTTCCAGTATCTGAAGGGCCCTACAGGAAAGCTGGAGAGGGACTTTTTACAAGGGCAGGTAGTGATAGGACAAGAGGGAACGGTTTCAATCTGAAAGAGAGTAGATTTAGATTGGATATTAGGAAGAAATTCTTTCCTGTGAGGGTGGTGAGACACTGGCACAGGTTGCCCAGAGAAGCTCTGGCTGTCCCCTCCCTGGCAGTGTTCAAGGCCAGGTTGGCTGAGGCTTTGAGCAACCTGGTCTGGTGGGAGGTGTCCCTGCCCATGGTAGGGGGGCTGGGGCTGGATGATCTATAAGGTCCTTTCCAACCCAAACCATTCTATGATTCTATAATTATATATGATAAAGGCCTTTACATTTCACTGTAATTCAAATATTAAAGCACAAAAAAAGTCTCATGATACAGCTTGGACTGCCGTATGGAAGCTTTAAACAAATTAAGGTGTTAATGACAAGAGGCAAGGGATTTTAAATGGTATATATCTTCCTTATATATAATTGTTGTAAATCTAATTTTAGACAGAATTCTGCTCTGCTTGAGTCTCATAAAAGAGGCTTTTCCCAGAAAACAGAAATCTTTTTCTGTGTAGTCAAACATTTAACCTAATTCAAGTTCAGCAAAATCTGAGTTGCAAGGCTAAATGCTTGCAGAGGCTGCTTGTACTCAAATCCTGACACAAAGATTACACTGTTTTATTTTTAGTGTTTGAGGGAAAGTTATCTCAAATTATGCAGATCTATTTGTAACAAAAATATATAACACGTCTTTAACTATCATCTGTACTAGAACTTAACTTCTCTAATCTACATTAAAAAATACAGAGGAAGTTATTAATAATTTCAGAAAAAGTAAAAAAAAATATGTTTCTGTAATGGAATTGGCCAAAAAACAATATTGTTTGTTGAAATAATTCAAAGTATTGAAGATTTTTCCCCCCTTTTGGCACTGGAAGAAAAATAGTGAATTTCCAGATATGCTTTGCGTGAGTTTTAAAATAAGACAGGGAGTATCATCCAAGAGTAATTAAATAATCTTGTCATTGAGGAGTATTTGTTTAAGATTTAAAAAACCCAAGCTCAAGTCTCTGTCCTGAGTCAAAACAAGGATTGAAAGTTCTATCTCATACATCCCAGGTGACTGCAATGCTCTTAGGGGATGAAAGCAGTTTTTATTCTCTGTCATTGATTTATTTATACAAGAAGTTGTTGTTTGTTGTTTTTTTTGTTTTTTGTTTTTTTAAAAAAAGCTATAGTAAAAAACATTGTAAGAAGCCCTCACATTCCAGGCAAGAAAAACCTTTGCCACCAGGTTATTGGGTGCATCAATTATTTTTCCTCACCTAAATTTCCATCTCTGATTTGAGAAGAATTTTGACCAAGGAAAATTGGTTTTTTTAAACCGTTTCTGGTTCTTAATGCTCTGATTGAGATCAGAGCCATTAGTTGCACTTACAGACTAAAGTAAAAGAGAAGCATCCAAGTTATGTTGTCTGTATGGGGAAACTCTGAAGCAATAATCAACAGTGGAAATAGTTCCTTCAAATTTTCATTCACAGTCAAAATTATGGAAAGTCTGTCTTGGTTTTCCTAATGAGTCTTAAATGGTCAGAAGGCTTAATCAAAGAAGCTTCAAGGTGATCACCATTGATTTTCAAAGGGCAACTCCACTAAAAAATATTGTAGTGTTCTGGCTAGGAAAGCATTAAAGATTAGCATCATGTACCTTCATGATTTCTGTTGTTCTGCCTGTTTGGATTTTCACATGTAAAAGAAAAAATTAGTGAGCTGTCAAAAAAATCACACTCAGAAAAATGTATAGGGAAAAAGTACTTCTGCCATTTCCATCAACTTGAGAAAAAAATAATGAAGTTGCATCCTAGGAGCAATTAATAATTTCAGGAAATAAATAAAGAAAGAAAGAAAAAGAAAGGAAGAAAGAAAGAAAGAAAGAAAGAAAGAAAGAAAGAAAGAAAGAAAGAAAGAAAGAGAAAGAAATATAGTGACTACATTTTGAAATTAATGTCTTATTTTAAAAATTCCTTAGGAAAAAAAATTTGTTTTTGTGAGGTGGAGAGGATTTAACATATTAGACAAGCAATCTAACCTGTATTTGTATTACTTTTTGCACAGTTTAGAAACAAGAGTCTCAAAAATCGCAGAAATAATGACTCTTGATATCTTTTCCCCAAAACATGTGAAAGAAATAAGGCCCTGGAAATAGGTGATAAGAGCACAGCATTAGATTACAAGTTTTCACTGACAAAGAAGGAAAACCTGACCGTAATGAACTTTGTAACTGATTGGAGAGACAGTGACTATTAAAGCTTAGGGCTGGAAATAACACCTAACCTATTCCTGCTGCGATGGCAAATGCTTTTGAGTGGTCAGTGATGTTTGTTCTGTCTATACTGGGAGGAAAGTCCTACTGAGAGTTCTCAAATACGTGACGGGGAGATAAACTAGTGTTTGAATTTGCATCATTTTAATCGTTCTGCAATAAAATGCTGACACATATGTTCTTATCTCAAGTAAACGTGAGATATGTTGATCTGTGATGGAAGTAAGGTCTTTCTGTATGGTACTTCAGATACTAGTGCTGAGCTGTAATGCCTTACCCTCTGTATGGGCTGTTCAGATATAATGTCATCTCTGTCAATAAACAGGAGAGGCTTGAAGTTGCTTCCATCATTTTAGAGATGAAGGAAGACTCCAATGGAGCATGTTCCTTGTCATCTGCAACTCTAAAAATCACATCTCCTGCATTTTTTGATTTTAGATGTATTCTGCAAAATCCGTGTGTTTGAATAGTAAATAGGAGGCAGAAGGTGGATTTCTTTTCCCTGGTGAGGCTTATCTCTCTATAAATCCATGACTTGAATCATTATAGGATGTGATAAGGAGAAAAACTGTTTCTTTTTAAAGATTTCATGTTTTCTTATTATATATTTAATATATTTTTTAATGTTTGCCTGTGTTATATCTGGTTTTATGTTTGTGAGTTATATGGCACCTCATGCTAGTATCTTTTAGATAAGTTTTTATTAAATTAAAATATAAGTAAGCAATTACTAAACTCCTAGTTTCTTCTAGGTGAGTACTGTGAAGTTCAGAGTGCTTTCAAGCTGAAGTTGTATTATGTTCAACACAGACTTTGCAGGAAACTATAGAGCTGTTTCCGACTCAGTGGTTGCTGTGGTTTGGATTCAGGAAAACACTCAAAAAATTCAAAGTTCATCTTAAGCTGATAGAAGATAGCTTGCAACCAACTCCCCATATTCCTTTCTGTGGATTCTTGTGACTTCTATAGCATTAAATCTTATGGTCTAGTGGTCCCTTAATTGAAAGGATCAACTTGCTGATCTGATACAAAAATAAATTTCAAACAATGTTATTTCATTTGGTTTTATCTCAAATCAATTAAATGACCTGACTGGATCACAAACAGTGGAATAAAGAAGGATGTGGGAGAATGTAGCTATAAGCAGGAGGGAGAGCACACCTGCTACTTTTAGAAGAAACCTGCAATTGAAGCAGCTTAAGCAGAACTGGACAAATATTAGCTAAACAAGTCCATGGAACCACATGGTCTGCATCCCAGGATGCTGAAAGAGCTCTCTGTCTTCTTTGAAAGATCATGGAGACTAGGAAGTCTTTGGTGACTGGAAAAAGGCACATCTTGCACCCATCTTCAAGAAAAGCACAGAAAGGACAATATAAGGAGCTGCAGGTCAGTCAACCTCAATTTAGTTCTTAGGAAAATCTTGGAGAGAGTGCACTTGCAAGTCGTTGCTGTGCACATGAAAGAGAGGAAGGCAATTGGGAACAGTCATCATGGATATCAAATGTACCATGATTTACCAAAGGTAATTCACATCTTACCAGCCTGACTGCCTTCTGTTATAAAATGTCTGGTGAAGTGGTTAAGTGGAGAGCAGTTGGTGTCATTGTCTCAACTCAAGCAAGGTCTCCAATGCTGTCTCCCACAGCATTCTTCCATCCATGCTGGAACATGATGGTCTAGATGGGTGGGCAACCAGATGGATAAAAACAAGGTTTGATCGTGGGGCTCAGAAGATAGTGGTTAATAGGTCATGATCTACCTGGAGGCCAGTAACAAGTGGAGTCCCACAGGGAGCTGAGCGGAAACCTGACCATGACCTGGAGGTGACAGCTTGCACTCTTGTGACCTGGACAGGCTGGAGAAATGGACCAGCAAGAATCTCATGAAGTTCAACAAAGGGACAAGCTAAGTCCTGCATCTGGAGAGAAATATCCTCATGTACAGACTGGCAGCTGACCAACTGCAAAACTGTTTTACAGGAAAGATCCTGGGGTCCTCATGGACAACAAGTTGAATGTGAACCAGCAAAGTGTCCTTGCAGCAAAGAAAGCCAACAGCATCCTGGGCTGCATTAGGAAGAGATCTTACTGCTCTCCTCAGTTATGTGTGGTGATAGAACAAGGGGGAACGGATGCAAGTTGGAACATAGGAGGTTCCGGGTGAACATAAGGAAGAACTTTTTCACTGTGAGAGTGACAGAGCACTGGGCCAGGCTGCCCAGAGCGGTTGTGGAGTCTCCTTCTCTGAAGACATTCAAAACCCAACTAGATGCATTCCTGTGTGACCTGCTCTAGGTTGCCCTGCTCTGGCAAGGGGGTTGGACTAGGTGATCTTTCAAGGTCCCTTCCAACCCCTAACATTCTGTGATTCTGTGATTCTGTGATTATCATCACCTGATGGGGGAACATAAAGAAGGTGGAGCCAGACTATTCTCAGTCGTATACAGTGACAGGAAAAGAGGCAATGGGCACAAACTGAAATGAGAAAATTCAACTTAAACATAAGAAAAAACTTTTTTACTATGAAAGTGATTGAATACTCGAACAGGTTGCCCAGAAAGGTTGTAGGGTTCCCATCCTTTGAGATACTAAAAACTCAACTGGACAGAGCAACCTGCTTTCAGCAGGGGAGTTGGACTAGGCAATCTCCAAAGGTTCCTTCTAACTATTCCTAGGAATTCCTGGGAACTATCAGTTTCTTCAGCTATTCTATAACTCTAAAAGACTTGTTTTTTTAAAAGATATTTTGATAGACAAAAGGTGGCAAATGCAAATGAAATGCTGTTACTTACAATGCATGAAGTCAGTTGACCTGATTACATTTAAATTTTAGACTGGTTTTAGAAATTTATTTTTGTAATGTAATACTATTTCTGTGTATAGAGCTGCAACATGTAATAAGAGAGCTTCCTGTCCTTTAAATCTAAACTGTAGAAAAAATTGTAATGAATTGGACCACAGGATGGCTAGTTTCAGTCTTTTTTTTCATATAATATCATGGTACCTGAAATTCTAAAGCTGAAAGACTGTCCAAAGACAAATGGTAATATTTGCATTAGTACAAATATCCAGTTTTGCAGAAACATTTTTTATTTGATGGTAAACTTAGTTGAATGTCCTTTTAAGTTCATTTCCATTGCAATTGTGATTGAGCCACAAAAATTCTTTAAAAACCTTGGAAGTTCTTTAAGGTACTGTTATGTCAAGGTGTAATTCTTATGAAAAGGTAAAAACTCTCAGAATAGTCAAGTCATGATATGGCTATGTGATTTTGCTTACACTCTCTAATAGGTTTGTGCACCTTTAATATAGTCCCATTGAATTTGCAAGTAGCATATAATTAGAGTTATTTATTAGTGTATTGTGTTATTCTAGCTGGAACACTTCAGCAGCTCTCAGTAGAATTGCCCTTGGAAAACTAGCAGTTAATACCCTGAGGTTTTTTTTAATAAGCCTTCTGACACTAAAGCTTACAACTTGGTATAAATTTTTATGGTCAGTTTTTCTAATGAAATGCATCAGATTTTTATTTAATGCTACTTAATGTTTCACTCAATGTAGTTTCATAAGAATAAACTGCTTACATTCCAGTATAAGGGTTCAGATGTAGAGTTCTACTGAAGATAAAAATGGTAACAAGTAGTTATTTTGGTTATGTTTTGTATATATAGATAAAACTTCAGATTCTGAAGTTATTTTTATGATCCAGATTACTATTAATAATTATATAGTTTATGTACCTTTTGAATTTTTCTCT
The DNA here is from genome assembly GCA_013398125.1 of Aegotheles bennettii. Classification (NCBI taxonomy): domain Eukaryota; kingdom Metazoa; phylum Chordata; class Aves; order Caprimulgiformes; family Aegothelidae; genus Aegotheles; species Aegotheles bennettii. Next base: position 154,762 of record VZRW01013285.1, read on the forward strand.
GTTTGGGCAATGGAAATTGTTACAGTTTAGTATGGCAAGCATTACTTTCACGTTTTCATTAGGACTTTTGTTTTGCTTGGTGCAGTACAGAATGCAAGCATTTCAGGGCTAGAGTTTCTAATTTAGGCAATTATTGCCATTGGAATTAAAACAAAAGCCATGGGATATTTTTCTTGGTTGGAAATTTAGTAGGAGCTGGTCTGACTCAAAATTAACTTGATAGTGCAACATTAAAAGTGTTGTTGCTAAGATCTGAAAAGGACCTATTTTCATTAAAAGTTACTGAGCTGTAATGTACCAAAAAACACTTTTTTTTTTTTTTGGTACAGCGTAGGAGATTTGCATCTTTCTGCTTTAGAAATGAAAAGTGGAAAACAGTATGTTCACAGAAAGCTTTTGGGTTTGCGTTGCGGGGTTTTTTTATTTTCTTGAGGGCGATGTGTAAATTTATTACTGAAACACTCTTTGGACTTTATTTGACTGTGATAACTTCTTGCACATAGACTCTCATGAGGAATTCATAAATGGTTTTATTCTCATGCATATAGTGAGGATAATAGTAGTAAAAAATAATCAAAGGCAGCTGTAGTATTATGGAATTCAGGAATAGAAACAAGCCCCAGGTACATATCACTACAGAGCATATTGTAGAGACACTAATGGGGCTTTATGACTGCGAGGAAAAAATACCTCAGGATTTAACATCTTAATCTTGAATTGTTGTAGATGCTTCGTGTGCCCACAGCTGTTGACTGCTGCTGAAAGAAGCGGGAGTGAAAAGAGAATAGAAACATCCATCAGCAGGTATCTGCATCGTGTAAATACCCAGTTACAGCCAGTTTGTTTCATACTTGATTTGTTGTTTTTTTAATTAGAGCAGGTTCTATATGAAGCTTTAATTAGTGTACAGAAAACTGTAACTGCTCAGAACCGTTGATACAGTGATGACAGCTCTGTATGTGGGGTGGAAAGAATCACTTTGTTTCTGATATAGCTAGACAATTTGAAAAAAGATGTACTAAAAGGCAGAAATCAAACAAGCTGTTACTGAATGGATTTGCAAGAGAAGACAAACCAAACAGGTGAAAAGACATCCATTTTAGCATGTCTTGCTGGGGACAACTTTTTGTGGCAAAATATTGCAGTGAAGGTAATGAATTTTGAATTTGAAACTTGCATAAGAACTAATGATGTCTTTGCTTGTCTTTTTGTTCTGTTTCCCTTTTGAGACCTGTTGGTGTCTCAGAATCAATCATTACCCAGAAGGCAATGAAATAGGTGAGTTTTAGTGGTCCTGCAACTAGAGGATTTGCATTACAATGGTGCTGCCCCATTAAAAGGGCTCAAGAGTTTTCAATATAACTGAGGAGCAGAGGGGAATAGTCTGAGTTTGGTAAGCAAAGAGTGTTGTGAACATGTCAGCTAACCTTGAGGTTGGTGAGGAGTAGCTCTGGAGCACAGATGGCACATGCTAACACATTTGCAGTTGAACATTCATTTTTTTTTGAGCATCCTGATAAACCAACAATGATGTTGCCAGAAATTATCAAGTCAGAAGGAAAACCAAAACCCAACTCCCTTGCATTTTATTGCTTATTGTATATCACAACCAGCAAAACCAGATTTTCGTCCAAAAGAACCATGGAGCATCTAAGAAATTACTTAGGCTTAGAAATGGTTAATGTGACATTATCTGTTAGATAGAAAAAGTACAGCCAGCGACCTTTCCATACACTTACTTCTGTAAGTTTCTTTATTTTCACAAAACAGCCTAAATAACTGATCTTCCCAACTTTACATGTCTGATTTTTTTTTCTTAAAGGAAATAATGCTAAATCACATTTTGGTTTGCATGAAAACAGCCAAGCTCCCTGTAGCCCACATATCATGACCGTAATGTGTCAGGAGTCATGCACAACACAACTACCTCACCTTTTGGAGGGCAAACAGGAGTGGCATTTTGTGAGTACGTCATGGGAGCTTGCTGTTCCATCACTGAGCAGGCTTGGGCATGGCTGTGCTGGGCGTTCCAGACTGGCCTCAGCAATGCCCAGCATCGCTCCTCCCACAGCCTTGGATTCTGATTGCCCATCACAGCTTATAAAATGCAGCCTTAGGCTGGGGGCTGTGCTGGCCTGCTGAATATGGTTGAGTCAGAGATTTTCTACCTTATTACAAAACTGATGTTCAGATTCCACCTGAGATAGAGGGGTTTTTTTCTATCTTATCCTTGCCTAGGTTTATAAAAAGAATAAATCATAAACTCTTCTGTTTGTTGAAAAGAAAATAAATGGATGTAGGTCTCTAGTGATCCGAGTTGGGTCAACAGGGATATTTTCTGCCTGTCTAAATCATACTGAATTTTTTTATGATCATTTTGTATGTCATAAGACTACCATTTATAAGATAAGTGCTATCAAGAGCCTCATCCTGTTCCTGTTGAAGTCAATGGGTGTTTTTGCTATTACTCTTCAACAGTAGTAGGATTGATGACTGACACTGAGCAGCTGCTGAAAGGTTAGTTTTAAAGTAGAATTGTGGTCAAAAGAGCAAAGTGACCCTGTCAAGCTGAGATGCTGGGAGTACTACATTTATTTTTTTTCTCAGTAACTTCCTTACCAAATCTGCTCAGTTTACATGTCAAACATTTTTTTATTGATTTCCAGAATTGCAAAGTCAGTCTCAGTGTGAAAAATCAAAACTGTTACTTCTGCTTCAGTCCACAGAAGGTTCTGCATTTAGATCTTGGTTGACATGTCACTGATGCATGGCTGAATCCAGCCTGCCTTTCTATGTCTGTCCTAGCTCTGGAGGGTTAAAGCTGCCACAGTAAAAATTTATTTGTTAGGAGGGTAAACAGATATGATTTGCAGAGATAAGGAGGTACACCGGGGAAGTAAGGGCCATTTATGTCTTTCTTCTAGCTGTACCTACACTGTAAGCCTTAACTTCTGCCATGATAACAGTTTAGTGTTTTGCTTTAGTGTGAAACTACAATCTAAACTGTCTTCATTGTGAAATATATTTTCCAAAAGTGCTTAAATTTTATGATAAAAGTAATGATTTTGAGATCACTTTAAGACTTCAGAAACCACACCTGAAATAGGTGACTCCTCCCAGGTTGTGCAGTTCCTTGTTTACTCTAAAGGATTCACTGAGTTACACAAGGATATGGACTAATAAAATTCATTCTTTAAAAGCTCTTAACATTATATAATCACAGGAGGGGATTCAGCAGATGTTGGCCTGTCATATCTGTGCCTTAATCTGACCTTGACCACAGAATCTTGATGTGGCTCCTCAGGCAACACATACATCATGTGTTCTTAAACTGCTTGCTTGATTAATATACTGCAGTTAAAATGTATGCTCAGTGCTAAAGTTAAAGCCAAAGATCTTCCCTTCCATCACAAGTGCACCAAGGCCAAACAGATTTGGTTGGAGCTTCATAGTGATTAAGACAGTCCAGAGCAGAATGTCATCTTTCTAATAAAGGGATGAGCCAAGACTATTGTTTCAGAGTTAGAATAGTGAATCAGCTTCCACTACTGTGTTTTGCAATGCTTGTGGGCTGTTCTAGAAGTTCTCCTGGATCTTTGTTTTGTCAGTTATCACAAATAGTTGTCATTCTAGTGCCTGATTGTGTGTGTGCACCATTGTTTATCATGAAGTGCATATGACAGGTGCAGATTTTTAAGATGTGCTAATTTCTACCATGCTTTATAGCACACATAATGCATTGAGTAATCCTTTGTGGAACTGAAGTCTGCTATCGGAAACTCTAGCTATTTTTAAGGGCAGTCGAGCATTAATGATTCTTCTGAAATGTGAGCATATGCTAATTAAACTCCTTGACCGCTACAAACACTTGTCAGATTTTTACTGTGGGAGATTTTTTCATGCTTTCTCTAGGTATTTCTTTTTATTATTCCTCAAATTTACCACCAATGAAAGGTTTTGTGAGATGCTGGCTGGTAGGAAGAATGGGATAGAGGAAGTGAGGAGCAGGTAGAAGGGCTGAGAGTAAGACACTGAAGAGAAGCAGAGGGCTTCTCTGCGAGGTGCTGCAGCGATGTTTTGAAGGTAGTAGAAAGAAAGAAAGAGACTTTCTTGAAGATCTGGAGGTTTGTTCCAGCTAGCAGTTGCTCAAGGAGAATGAAAGGCTGATGAAAACATTCCAGCCTTCAAGAACACCACTCTCAGGGCGCAGGTTTGCTTCAAACCTTTCTGGTTCATGTCTTACCCTGCAGATGTGAATTTTCTCTTCTTGAGGCTTGTTTTTTTTTTATTTATTATTTTGAGTATTCTCAAGAGCTAGTGTCAGAAATTCGAAGTGTTTGGTATCTGTTGATGTGCTTGCTTTTTAAAGAAGTTAAGCAGTTTGCTCTTACTTTTCAAATTGTGGTAAAGTGTAATCATGTGTTCATATGGTGGGATCCAGCATTCCCTTTGTGTTGAGTTATGTTGTCTCTCCAGGAGCTGTGATCTCTTTCCAGTTAGGTAAAAAAGCATGTTGGCAAACATGTAAAATTGGTCCATGCATACATACAGATCAATGAATCTCCTCTCTAAAAAAAAAAAAATAAAATAAAAAGCAAAACAAAATCAAGAAATAATCCAGCAGAAACAATAACATTTTCTAAAATCCCTTCCCCTCCCCCATTTTTGAAAACAAACAAAACCACTAGAGCATATGGAAGTACTCAACTTCGTGACATACTAACCTCAGTTCTGCTTCCATGCTCTTGGATTAGTAGAACATCCAAGGGTTACTCTCTTTGGTAAACGAACCCCTAAATCTTTTAGACAATAGCAAACTTACAGTTTAGAGAAATCCTCGTAGCAGAATGATTTTGTACTTTATTTATTGACTCAGAATTTTTTACTTCTTCAAAGATAATGCATAGTTATTTATATGTAAGTGAAGAGATTAATCTGGAGGTGTGTTTTACAAGAGTTACTTATGTCCTTTCTACTGTTACAGAAGTGGATGAGCCATAAGAAGCTGTTTTAAATTATGAGAAAATTTTATGCATTAAGTTGTCCTGCAAAAGGCCTTGTTTTAGCAGTTTGTAATGACTCATTCCCTTCTGTGTGCCATTAATCCAATTATGTTTACCAAGATATTCTTATGTATAGGCACAATGAGGACAGGATGGTCTCCTGAGCTTCCTGCTGAAATTATTTGTTTATGAGCAGGGACACAACATCAGTAAAGCTGAAACATCATCATAGTTTAAGCGTGAAGAGAAACAGCCTCAAGTTTTCTTCAAAGGAGAGAATTAAATGTAAGGAGTCAGTGCTATTTTGCTTTTCCATGAATGTCGTCTCTCTCTCATAATACATATGTACAGAGCTTGGATTTATGATCATAGGGTTGTTGATGTTAAAAATGTAGATAAATGTTGCATATCTTTTTCTAATTTGTGCATTGTAACAGCAATATGCTCTTCCTATACACTAAACAAATGAATTTACCCAATTTTTAGTTTAAACCATAATTAAGTCTTGACTACCTCCCAAACTCATGTGAATACCATCCATATATAGAATCTGAGAAAATGCATATGCAAATAACTCTATGGAGTTATGTGGACGACAGGAAACCAGGTGAGCAGGTTTGTACTGCATTGATGAAAATTGTAAAATGAGTCCAAAAAGTCAAATACTTGGGATTGAGGCCTGCTTGCATGTCGCCTGATTCCCCAAAACTTCAAGAATGTGTAGTTCTGTTGGGTAGCTCTTTAAGTTGTGAAAGATTACCTCTGCAAAACTGACACTGTTTTATACAGGTGCCTAAATAAGCTGAATTTTGTCATCCCGAGAAGAAAGTTCGGTGCCCTCTCCACTTGTATCTCCTTTGTGTGTGATCTTTTTTAAAGGAATTCTTGCCAATACGTTTAATACAATATGAATCAATATAAACATTTTGATGTCATATACTATGGCTATTATGTGTGCAAGTTGATGTAGCATTTTCAATGACTAATCTAGATATATCAAGCTGCTTTTGGCATACTGACAGTTAAATTTATCCTTTTTTTTAAAAGGAATGTGTTAATATGCATTATTTAAGCTTTCCAATTTTTAGTCATTAAAAATATGTCCAAATGTATCAGTTTAACTTTAAGCTAGAATATTGGAAGTTTCATAATTTTTTTGCTTTGACTATGTTTTGCAAAGTTTGTTTTCTATAACTAACTCTTCATAAATCAGTAGGAAACTTCTCATTTTTTTACTATAAAACTTTATAAAGCACAACTCACCCAAACTCAATGATATCTTTCATCTTGTTATCTGTGGTGTTGTGGCCTACATTTCTGTCGAAATCAATTGGATTTCCAGTTGTTTAGTATCAGTTATGTGAGAGCTTTCGTAACCTCAGGGCATGTAAATCCAGAAAGGGTCCTTTGGTTTGTATAGTCTAATCCATATATAATTTATAAATCATGCTATAGTCCCCTCAATTTGACATTGTTTACCTGTCCCGTTAGGTCCCATGACTTCTGTTAACTTCAGCTTTAGTCAAACAAAGCTATTCATATCTTCCAGAAAGGCTTTCTGCCTAGGTTTTGAGAAGTCCACAAATGGAAATCTTGACTACTTACGTGGTTAGTTAGCTGGTTCAAGTAAATAAACCTCCTTTACAGTTTATAAAATAATAATAATAATTATGCATTCACTTCAGACTGACTTTAGCTTCCAGTGGTTGATTCTTACGAGGGCTTTGTGTATCAGTTCAAATCTGGAGTGCATTCTGAAGCAAGTTTGTTCTTTTTTTGATCTTTTTCTTTTTTTTTTATCCTCTCCCTACTCCCTTCAGACAAGGTCCTGGAGCCGGTGAGCAGATTCCTTTGGACTGAGCCTCCACCAGGAGATGCATTCCAGAAGCAGGAGCGTAACTAACGTGCTCCAGCTGCAGAGAGGCATTTGGGGCCGGGAAGGCAGGCTATGGCTGCTCTGAAATATCTCTTCCTTTACCTCCTTCCCCTCACAAGCCTGTAGTGTGTAGGCATCAGGCCCTCAGCACCCTACTGATCCTTTCCTAGTGGGACTGTGCTGCCTGATCATGTAAACAGAGCCTTTGTTAAAGGTCAGCTTAGTACATAGTAACTTCTATCTGTGAAAGTATTTACATTGTAGCATGGTGATGATGATCTCTTGGATGATCTAAAAAATATTTCAAATGCTTAAGTCTTTTACTAAAATTCTTTTCTTCAGTTCGTGATTATTCTGAGCACAATTTTCCACTTCAAAGTTCTTTTTAGAAGTCTTTAAACATCTCTTAAAATATCTCTAAAAATATTTTATTTGTATTTTAGAGACTGCTGCTCAGAATATCATGGGGTACTGATATGAATATACTGAAATGTGATACGGAAGTAAAGGATATTCAGTTTAAATCTAGTTGTATAAACCACATTGAAACAAGAGCTACTGTTTTGTTTTGTTTTCTCCCTAGGTCAACATAGTCTTCTTTTGACAAGAATATAGCTAGTGCCAATTATTTAAGCCTTTATTTATTGACCTCTTCTCATTACTTTGAATTGAAATTCATCCAAGTGAGGTGGATTTTTTAGTGCAGGTTTTATGCTTGCATCCAGGCTACCCTTTTGGAATATAGATACACTTTTAGGTTTCTTCCAGTCATGTAATAGGTATTCAAGGCATAAATTGCATTAAATTTGGATGCAGGTAGGCCAGAGAAATCATCTGCAAACATATTTCAAATATTCACTGTGAGTTATCTAAGCATACTAAATTTAAGAGTATTTATGTATTGTAGACATTTAAATACTCCTTAGTTACTAATGGACTGGAAAGTACTTCATCATCTTCTTGTGATACTAACCCCTCATCCTGCATACAAGAAAAACATACTGAACCTTTTGTCTTTTCTACTTCATTAAAAATATTCCTGTCTTCACATAGGAATTTCCCTATTGCTTGGAATTCCAGTTTTTCTCATTTTTTCAGCCAAGTTATAGCAGCAGAAGCTTAAATATTAAAAGGTCTGAATTAAAAATTCTGACTCCTCCTCAGACTCCCAGTTATTCTGACACAATTAATTTAGAGTCAGATTTTAGAGGCATTTGAGTTTCTACAAATGTAAGGTTTTACATATTTGTATGGATTTTTCTTCATTTCAGCTTCTTGCAGTCTTGTTTAAAGAATAAGTCTTCTGCCATTTTCATTAAATAAAACCAACAGTATATGGTCTGGGGGGACCCCAACCTAAACCACTGTTGAGACACTGTTACAGACAACTTTGGTAAGAAATTAATGCATTTACTAGGGCATACTTCAGAAATAAAATTTGAGTTTGATGTTACTACAGGTAGGGGAACCAGGCTACCAGTGTTTGGGCTGCTTTTTTTTGTTGCTGTACTGAACAGGAACTGAGCAGGCTACCTTGTTTATCTGTCATATAGCAGAAATACATTTCTTACTCATGTTACTACTTCTTAGGTGTATACTTCATGTTAATATTTCTCTTAGATGTACACTTCACAGTCTCAGGAGATTCTTGTGATCTAATTTAAAGTAATAATGTCTTATTATTGAAAAGTATTTTTATAAATGGCTAGAAAGCACTCTATCCTCTTTTATACTCTTTAGAGAGAAGTTGTTGCACTTCAGTCTGTGTGGTTCCTGGTTTTGAAGAAATGCGACAAACTGCGAGCCCATCCTATTTATAGCTGGCATTTTTTCTGCAGTTAAAAAAATAGCTCATGCCTCCTTTTAAATACAGCTTGGCCACCTCCTCTGTATTGTTCTTTCATGAAGAGTATTCTTGGCTTCATTGACATTCAATAATGTTGAGGTATGTTGCTAATTATTCCCAGCATGAATGCCTGCTTAAAATTGCAATGTATTGTGGATGCGTAAGATTTGTTAATGATTTTTCTTAAACTTTTTTTTTTTGCCTCAAGTCTTGAGGGTTTTATTGTTTCTAAAGCTGCTGAATAACCTGCTGGTTTGAAAATAGTAGTTAATGCATACCACCTACTGGTAATAATTACAGCAAAGCTTTTTGCCCCTTCTAGTGGGCTAATACTGCAGAGCTTTGTGAATTCATTCCAGCCAAACTGCTCAATTTTCCTTCAGTGTATCAAAGTTAACAGGAGACTTCTACCAGAAAAAGACTGACTTTCCTGTATAACAAATAGGCATATATATTGCATCTGACCCCCCATGGAAGTTTCTAGATATACTAAAGGCATTCTCTGATGATATATATCTATATCACCCATCTCTTAATGTTACGTAGGCAGTAAAGAGCCCTGAAACAGTTTTGCTGAAGCCAGAACACTGCAAAGGAGATGGAAAAGTTAGCTTCCCTAAACTAAATAATAGCATTTTGCATATGTGGCAGATATAGGCCTGGCTTTGGACTTTTTATGACCTGGGCTTTCTTGTAGCTCAAATCAGGCTTGTGCTAGATGCAGTTCAGTTTGTTCCAGTTGGTTCCTGGAACAGTTATTTAAAACTTGCTTCTCTCAAGCTGCGCTGAGCACTGCAGCTCCACATTTCTCTTGGGAGTGACTCCAGTTTGGTGACTGGCCCCACTGCTCTGGAGTTTTGGGTCTGGAACTAATTGCTTGTACATTTGGGATTCATAATTTCAGGCTTGGAAGGAACTCTTTTGTGTAGTGGGAGAGTATTGAATTTGATCCACACCCCACCCCCCCGCTTCATGTTTCTGAGTAAAGAATGTGTCCTGAGATGCAATTGGCAGCAAATACAAATATTATAAATTCTATTAATAAATATTTATTTTGTATATTTTAAACTGTAGACACTGGAACAAAATTCTGTGACAGTTCATGTTACTTGTTTGTCAACATGCTCTTGAGCTTTCTCTGGAATGAAGTAGATCTTTCCAGGACTAACCAAAGGTATGGTTCTGGAGAGAATTTACCCTAAGGTGCAGTCTTTGCTAGTAGTATGGATAAGACTGTCCTAGGTTTGACTAACTATTTTTTAAAATCCTCTAAGGCTGTTTCTGAAGACCCTGGATTCTGAAGTACCTTCACCTCATTATAGCATGAAGCACACTTGCTCTTGGTATCAGGCAGTGAAAAGCTGTGACCACACTCTCGTTATTTCAAGGCAAGGCCCATGGGAGACCCAGGCCAAATGTTGTGTGGTGTTGATGGGACCCATCTGAATCGGCAGCTGTAGATGCTGAGGAGTACAGGCATATATGATCAGTCCCAAGGGTGGGTGCCTTTGGCCATGTTTGCTAATGTTGCAGCTCAATATAGTTTTAGTGCAAGTAGTGCTGCTGTATGATGAGGCAGGTGGAGGTAATGGACATCCCATGGTATATCCCTTCTGCACCAACCTAAATGCCACTTTATATGCTGAAATAAGCTAGACTTCAAAATAAAAACAGTTATGTTATTGTAATCACTACTAGGAGGAGGAGAAAGCAAAACAGGAGATATTTGGATAGGATTTTATTCACCAGTAAAATCTCCAGTAATTCTATTATGTGTTTTGGGCTTCCTACTAACTACTGGATTCTTGATACTGCTAATTGAATTCAGGGCATAGGCTTGCAAAGAGCTTTAATTCCCATTATATTGTCTGCATTTGATATTGTATGTGAAGATTCACTGAAATGTGCAAAGCAGCAAGGCATATAAAAAAGGGAAATGATGACACGAGCTCAGAGTGACCGGACAGATTCAGAAAACAATTATGAAAGGGAAAGTTATGTTGTTTGTGCTCTGTAGCTTCTTACGTGGACTGTGACCTTGAAAGTAGCATTCCTACTGCCTGCTTGTGCAAAGCAGCTTCTTTATCTACTGTGTTTTTCCATGCAATGATTAGAAAAAGAGATGGTATTTGCAGAGCAACCTATATAAACTTTAAGCATGTGTCTTCAATTACTATAAATACTTGCATGTAGTCTAAAAAAGATGGGAAAGTCTTCAAGTTAATCTTAGGTTATGTGTTCCTTTGGTGGAAAGTGATGAGCTGTGTGAATGGTGGAAATATTTAGTATCTTAAGTTATGTAAAACGTTCATGTAGTTCCTGCCTAAAAACTAAACATTACTATTAGGATGAGAGTCAAGAAACAGGGGACTGTCTACTAGCTGCCTAATCATGATGTGCCATGGAGTTCCCACCTCTGAGTTATAATGTAGTTTGAGTACACCTTGACTCCATATTGTTGAGCCCTTCTCCGCTGGACACAAATCTGAAAGGCCTGGAGGAACTGCTACCCTTCATCAAGGGGTAACAATAAAGATGGGGCAGCTAGGCAATATGTAGAGAGCTTCAGGGCTCAGCTGTGAGGAGACTTGAAGATCTGTGTCGTGTCGTTGGTCACTTCTGAAAAGATATTTGGAAGATCAACCATCTGAACTTGTCTCTGCCCAGAGAAAAGGTGATTTTGTCCTGTTTTAGCTGGTAGGGCAAGTAGCATGAGATACTTTTCTTCTTTCAGATACGTTTTGAATATTAGGGAGGAATGTGGGTTTTAGTTTAAGTGTACAGATTTCAAATTATCTTGTTGACTGTGAGTTTATTTTGAGTCAGCTAATAGCTGAAATGCAATAATTTTATTTCTTCAGAGAAAACACAGTCTGAGCCCTCAAGGGGTACAAGTTACGGCTTTTTCTTTCTTCCTGTTATGATGAAGTGGTTTTTTACATTTTGATGGCAATATACAGGAGAAGAGATATCTTCCATGGGTTAGTTGCCCTCTGTGCAATTCAAAGCATAAGAGCATAAAGACGCTATGCCTGTCCTGCTTCCAGACATAACAGTGCATGGGCAGAGGGAAGGAAATAGAGGTGGAGAGTGGGAAACTGATGTGTTCAGCAAGGGTGCACCCTTCCTGCGAGCTACTGTCCCAAGCAAACACAGAACTGATCCTATCCATGTTATGGGCCAAGCATGCTCCTGAATGATTCTGGCACAAGAGTCATGCCAAAATTGTTTTTCCTCTTTTCTTCTTTTGCCTATTCCAGCTGCAATTTGATGGATGGGGGAAAACAAAACATAACACTAAGTGATTTATTTAGGGTCATGGGCAGCCAAAATATTCAAGCAGATTTGTTGTTATCTTTGAAAAAAAGCAAACACACTGAAAATCACACTATTTTTAGACAAGTCTGTCTGCTGGTTTAATCTGATTCAGATTTTTTTAAGAAAAGAGGGCCTGTGTTTTCCCAGAAAGATGACCTTTATGTTGATATACTTCTGGTGTCTATAGAGGCTAAATGCAGACAAATAAAGCAGTTAATATTGGCATGTTCTCATGTAAAACCTATAGCATCTTAGTAAGGAATAATTACTATGGCTAGGTGAAAATGGGATTAAAACTGGGGAATCTTGTACTAATGGGTTAAAGGGCCAAAATAATTCCCATTTTGCAGTTGTAATAAAAGGTTCAGTGGCATGTCAGGTTGCTGAAGCTCAGCTTGACCAGGAGAAATTATTCCTAAGTTTTTAAAAAAAAATAATAAAAAAAGTAGTGTTTTTACCTATTGCCATTTCAAGTTAATAATGTCATGGAAAAAGTTAGGCATATTGTCTGTAGTTCAGCTGCAAGTTTCTGGGATAGGCAAAGATGATCTTGGTGCTGTGGCTTGCTGTAGCAGGATGAGGGGGAGAGAGGGGGAGGGGGAGAGAGGAGGTCTTTTGTCCCTTTGCCTAGTCTGCTGTTGTCTGCTCTCCATGGTCTCCAGGTCATGGAAAGGATCGCTGACTGATCCTCAGCATTAATTCCCATGTACCAAGGAGGTTTTTTAGTCTAAGCTCTGCATACAAGCCTGAGCTCTGTCAATTCAGGATTAGCTCCAAAAACAAAGTCTTTGGCATCTGTGTGTAGTTTATCCCTCTGTTATAGAGAACATGAAGGGAAGAAGGTGCTTTGCATGGCTCAGGACACATAGCCCAGGAACTCTGCTGAGTGCTGTGGAGAGTTTTACCTCCAGCCACAGCCTGAGGAAGCAGGAGTCTAATGGAATTTCCTAATCCTGTCCCAGCAGAGACTGCCAATGCCTGTGTGTGCTGCACAGCTCTGCAGGGAAGGCTGAGATGAAGCGGGACTGTTGGCTTTGATTTCTTGGCCTGCACATACAGGTATTGCATCCAGAAGCTTTCTCTTTTGTTTGGAAACATCCATTGTATATGTTTTTTTAAAGTATGATAAATAAAGTTTGATGAAAATAAAAGTGCACTATCTACTTTTTCATTAAAAATGCTCTCAAGCAAAAAACGAAACAAAACTTTTGCTGCTTTTGATGTCCTGCTGTTACTCCCCAGTGTTCCTGTCTGACTTAAAGATAATTAAAATAAATATCAAGTGCTACTGAAATAATTAATAAATTATAAAATTTACATTCAATTGTAAGTGGAAGAATGTCTTACACTTCCCTTTAAAAAATCAGCATGGTTCCAGAAAGGAAGGAAGCATGCTAATTACAGTGCCTCCATGAGACTTTACAATTCGTGGCTGAGAGTTGATCAGAAGATGCAGAGGAGGCAAAGTAAGCATTTTAATGTTTGATACTTCAGTGCTTCTAATTCCAAAGCTTGCTATTAAAGTACATAACAAAATTTGTTGTGTTTCCAGCAGTTTGATATTTCCTGAACTTTTCCATCTGTAGGAGTTAGAGGCGTTGAGGGTTGGAAGGTGGTTCCATGCTAGTTTTGGCACTGAGGTAACACGGCTGAAGTTTCTCCTAAGTTACAGTGGTTAAAGTGAAATCAGAATTAGCCTCTTCAGCTTTTTACAAAATATACAAACGTTTCATAGCTTTTGAAACATGTATCTCATGACTACCATTTATGCACCTTTTCCTGGCACACAAGGAAAAGAGCAGAGGTTCTGCCTTTGGTAGAAGTAGTAAATGTAGTGTGTCCAATGCACAGTATTAATGTCAGGTGTTGTTTATGAAACAGTATGAAGAGGTTAATGCATCTTTGAACATATTTCATTTGAACAGTAATAGCATCTGTTAACAGAACAGTGGCAAAAGAAAAAAGAATAGAGAAGTATCTTATACAGTGCTGGATATAAAGATGTTGTCTTCTATGGATTTTAAAGCCCTGTTAAATATACACTCATGAAAACAGCTGTGCAGGGTCAGATTGAACATCTAGCTTGGAGTCCAGGAGACAGTGCTTGAGAGACCAGTGGAGGACCAATACAAGCGTGGTATCTTTCTCATACAGTCTTATTTTTCTCATATAGTTTCTTGGCCTTCAGCCTCATGGTTCCTGTAACTAGAGGGTGTACTACCTTGTCTCTTCACTTAACTTTTACACTACCTCTGTTTTGCTTCTATTCTTCTAGTGTCTTAACATCCCTCCTGTTCCTTCATGATGCCAAAGCACTAGTAGCAGGAGTACTAAGAATATATTGGAAGTAGACTGGTTGCTCATTATTTCTTTCTCCTACTAAATGGAAGAGAGCCAACTGCAGTAAAAATCCAGCTCAGTTTTTGGCTGAAGTATATTTATCACTGTGTGGGATTAGGCTGTGTTCCAAATGAGGAGTTGAGAGGCTTGAGCATGTGCACTGCTGTGAGTTGTTGGAGATCTGAACAAGTCCCACACTTAAGAGATATGAAGTTTGGAGGGGAGTAACTGTAATTTTTTCAGCTATGTAGGGAGTTTCATGGGAGCTTCAGGAACCCTGCATTTCAGAAGTAGAGGCCTTGGCTGTTCCCTTCTAACCTTCAAATCCCTGTTTGATAACATGGCAGGTTTACAGCCCCCATTAAAATGTTTTCACTCAGTGTGTTTGGTTTGTCTGTTTGTTTTCCCCTGCCTCATCACTTGAAACTGTGAAAACACTTAAAAAAATTAAATAGGCAAATACCTGGAAAATATGAACCAAAATGGATGGTCTGGGTAAGTTTTATTATGGGTACTGAAGTCAGAATTGTGTAACTGGAGATTTTTGGGCTGGTCCTGTAGGAGTACTGCTGCCTCTTCTGCCTTCTAGAGGAGCCTAGACAGAAGGTTTCAAACTTTCATCTCAAGAAATGGCTTGAAATGCAAACAGTTAAACTCTGTATCAGTATGACCCAGTGTCCTGTGCTAGTAGATAACTTGCCTAATACTGTCTGTGTTATAAATTCACAATGTTTTAGTTAACACAGTATCATCTGACAGGATTTATTTTAAGCTTATTGCCCTTGTAGTTCCACAGAAAGCTTCTCCAGGAGAAAAAACAACAAACCACCAACAAACATTTCCTTGTCACTGTGATCTGAGTCAGAGCAGGGAAGTGTATAGTTGCCCAGGACTTCCTGGGCCTCTTTAATAAATCTTATACCCTTCCATTCCCCATAGTATGTAATTTAATGCTTTAGAATGCTGAGATACAACTGAAAATACAGTCATGTTTTTGAGGTAGGCAGTTAACAACTTAGCAGATCTGAGCAATTACAGAAGTTCAGTGAATGATGTATCTGTTGGTGGTGATGGTCGTTAATATACTTACTGCCCTGAATCCAGAACTCTCATAACTATTGTTTTGCTACTTAATTTCAGGCATATAGACATAAGTATTCAATTTACTTTCAGTATGTGTTTTTATCACATACCTCTCTTCCATTGCAAACATTATATTTTCATTTTAGTTGCCGAATTCCTTTTTGAGGCAGGAAAGATTGTGCCTTTCCTAAATATAGGACAAACTAACATCTTGATTATAGTTTGGAAATATCAAATAGAAACATAGTATCTGATAAATAGGTATGACTGTAGGTTGTGTGTATAGCATTCATGCTTAGGAAAAATATTCTCTGAAAAGTTTGGGTTTGTGGTTGGTAGATTTATTTTCTTATTTGAGTTAATAACAATTTTTTATTTTCTTTTCCTAGGGGAAAATATAGGAAACACAAAGAATAACTGTTTCATTTGATAATACTGATTACTACTGGTTTTTGACCTAAAGACTCATTAACCTTTGTCCCCAAAAGCTTATCTAAATAATTCAGGATTTATATTGGGAGTGGGAGGGCAGAGGATGTGGATTTTTGAAATCTGTTGGAACATCACTGGTTCTGCATTTAGAACAGACTTGACCTTTCTCAGACTCAGGTCCTGGGCTCAGTGTTCACCAGACTTTCTCAATGGCTTTTTTTTTTCTTTTTCTAAGAAAGGGGGAAGTCAACATTTGTTGGGCTTGAGAATGTTTTTAATGCAGGTTTTTAGTTTGCAAAACTAATACCTTTCAGAAAACAGGATGTTTGAGGTGAATGTCATGGAAAGAAAATGTTCTGTTCCACAGACGATTTTGTGGAGTACGTGTTGTTTCTTGCATTGTGTGGGGAAGACAGATGATGTTGGTGCTTGTGAGACTTCTTTGAAATCATTTAAATAGATTTTACTGCACTGTAAAGAAAGGCAGAATAGCAAGACTGAATGCAGAAAAATATTTCTTGTCTGTCAATTTATAGTACTGTATGTCTTTGCAGCTGGCAGCAGTATGGCTGACCATTTCTTACTGCATTTCCTGAAGAACAGAGTGAACATATCCATAGTCTCTTTCATTAGTTAAATCTTTAAATGTGTATAATACACACACCATGCAGTTAAGCAGATTTGTTACAGAATTTAATACTTTATCTTCTTTTTTAAAATGTTCTGTAGATACTGGTTTAAATAAGTTAACAAAGAATAGTATGCTAGAGGGTATTTGTGCCTATTAATTTCTCTAATGAAAACTTAAAAGGAATTTTGAGAAATAGAGAGTGTCATAGGTTTTAAAAAGAAAGTTTGAGCTGGGAACAAATACCACCTCTCCTCAAATCCTCGAAAGACAGACAAAACAAAATTCAGGAGACATTTATGCAAAGGAGAGATTCTTATCTGGAGTTTGAATTCAGTTCTTTACACAATTTAGGGGAAGTTTAAGAGTTATGGAAGTATCAAAAGTGTACATTCTTATTTCGTCACTATAAATCTCATATATTTGTTGCAAGATCTTTATGGAAAAACATGAAAGCTTTAAACTGACCATCTAAAGAAATAAATTCAGGCAAATTAGCCTTCACTGCATTCAATGCTGAACAAATTCAAACTTCAAAACAAGTTGGTCTATGAGGAAACATTAAAGAAATATACCTTTAATTTAAAAATATACATGGTGCAAGTTGCTTCGTGGTTTTCTAGATTGGGTCTTGTGAGCATTGTCCATGATGTTAATTGGATGTACAATAACTCTGAGTTGTGAATTCCTTCTGACCACTTGCAGTGGTAAAGTGCTGGATCAAGCTGACTACTGAGCATCAAGCCAGCTACAGCACAGCTGAAAATGCGTGAAATAACCCATTCACCTGAATAGCCTAAACTTCAAGAGGGAAAAGTCTTTTCCGTTCCTAAATTAGGAAGGGTCCACTCTAAAGCTAAGCCAACAGTTTTCACAAATAGCAATTGATTACATACATGTAAGTGTGTTCACTCTGGGATGATTTCCAGGCTGAAATGCTATAAGGTTTTTTTTAGAAATGCTGCACACTTGAACGTTTCAATTGAATTGTGTGTAAAGTGGTGGTGGTGGGGAAGTCCTATGCAAGGGGTAGCTGGGAGATTCATCTTGCCTGAACTTAGGATTCTGCTTTCTATTTTCCTGTAGTGGAGGCAAAGGTTGGATTCTCTGTGTGGTCAATGAAAACAAGAGCATGTTTATGTTTGCATGCCAGGTTCTCATCCTGAAGTGTCCATTTCTTTCACTTGACTGAAGTCTAGACAACAAGCTCTGGTCAGGATGTTCAGTAGTTGTCTGAAGCTGGCTCAGCTGAGTCCTACTTTTTATGCCCAATTTGAGATAACTAAAAGTGAGGCCTACAAAATAGTTTTGTTTTGAATGTTTTCTTAGAATGGTTTATCCCACTTGCAATAAAATTTCACTCAGATTACTGAGTAAATATAGTAGAACAGAAATGAGAACAGACCGGTTGCCTTGACTAAACCAGCACCTCATATGTTTGTATTAAGTTTAAGGAATGTTGATTGACTTATTTTTTTAATACATCTGTTCAAAGTTTAAGATCTGAAATTTCACAAAACCTGGTTTCTGTTCTTGGCCTTTTTTAAATTATTATTTATTTTGTTTTTTACAGTCAGAGAAGTTTAATAGATAACCCCACTGCTGTTATCATGAATGGTTTCATTAAATAGGCAAATGAGTAACTGTTTGTAGTGTGAGGCTTTGGAAGTTGAGTTTGCAGCAATACCAGGAAGTTCAGAAAATGCAGGAAATACCAGGAAATGCAGGAAATACCAGGAAGTTCAGAAGAGCCTGTTCTCCTAGGATGGGATGGTATCGAGCTTTCTGCCACAGAAGGATACATAGGGAAGACCTCTTGCTGGAATTAGCCTGAAGAAATGTGTCATTAAAGAACAGTCCCGTTTTGTCTGGATATTTCAGCCTTGATGGTGTTTACTCAGTGATTGGTTTTCAGCATAGGACTGGATTTTAGGATTTTTCAGCCTGTAAATAATTAAGGTGTCTGTTGTATCATAGAATCATAGAACAGTTTGGGTTGGAAGGAACCTTAAAGATCATCTAGTTCCAACCCCTCTGCCACAGGCAGGGACACCTCCCACCAGACCAGGTTGCTCAAAGCCCCATCCAACCTGGCCTTGAACACTGCCAGGGAGGGGGCATCCACAACCTCCCTTGGTAACCTGTTCCAGTGTCTTACCA
>VZRW01013285.1:173609-299465 GCA_013398125.1 Aegotheles bennettii
GGGGAAAATCACCTCCCTCGACCTGCTGGTCACACTTCTTTTGATGCAGCCCAGGATACCGTTGGCTTTTTGGGCTGCAAGTGCACACTGCTGGCTCATGTTGAGCTTTCCATCACCCAACATCCCCAAGTCCTCCTTAGGGCTGTTCTTAATCCTTACTCCACCGAGCCTGTATTTGTGCTTAGGATTGCCCTGATCCAGGTGCAGGACCTTGTATTTGACCTTGTTGAACTTCATGTGATTCATTAATGAAAGAAAGGGTGTGTGATTGCAGGCCTGAAAGCACAAAGCTGGACTATTGGAAGGACGGATGCAACCTTTACTCTTCATGCTATGCGTTCTTGTTAATGCTGCTTTAATATCTGTAGATGAAAAAGAGTTATAGCAATGTAAATTAATTATTATTTTGATTAGTCGTAACACAGCCAAGACTTCAGAGAAGATGAGTACCACCCAAATGCTTCACTGAGAAAGCACAGCAGAGGAGTACTTTTTTCTTCTTCTTCCCTGCAGTGCCCCTTTCTAACTTTTCCTATTTGCATTGATGTGAGTTTTTGCCAGGCAGAGAGATATATATTTAGTCCTA
Source organism: Aegotheles bennettii (assembly GCA_013398125.1). NCBI lineage: Eukaryota > Metazoa > Chordata > Aves > Caprimulgiformes > Aegothelidae > Aegotheles > Aegotheles bennettii. The sequence continues at coordinate 174,196 of VZRW01013285.1, forward strand.
CAGTCTCTCTTATAGGTTGCAACATTAATAAAATTCAACAACAGCATAGTTTTCTAGCTTAATTCCAACAGAAACTGTTCACCAATAAAGAATTAAAATCCATAAATCCATGAAAAAATAATTGACATTTTATATAACTTCAACAAGAGCTTCCCATTGAAAACAATTACTTTTATTTTTTAATGAGAGCAATTTTAAACCAGAGTTGATATTGTTCTCCAGTAGAGCAAATTGACAATGATATAATCTCACTAGCATGTCTTTCTCTCTTGCAAGAAAGAGATTCATCGTTGCCATGGACAAGCTATGTTTTTTAACATGTTTTTTCCCAAAGGGGATTTAAATTTAGTTGTTATTCCTTTAAAATAAAGAGCTGTACACAGACTAACCAAAAATGTGTGAATTAGTACAACCAGAAAACAGAGCAAACAGGAGTAGCTTAATCTCCTGAAGCTGTGACAAAGGATCTGCTTGCACTCTGTGCTGAATGTGAGCGTGCTAAGCATCCTGAAGAAGCCAATTGAGATAATCTATGCTATTGCATGTCTTCTCCAAGCTGCAGTGTGAAGATTCTTCTTGAGAGTTGGCAGGAAAGGCCCCTATTTGTTAAATTGTTGACTACTGTTGTGATGGTTCTTGATGGTGACTGTTTTCTGTACTATGAAAGTCACACATTCCAAGTCTTTGAACTCACCTGCATATTAGTTTACATCTCCAAGAGCCTTGAATACCAGCCATTATTTTTTCTAACACCCATCTTTCCTCTTTGCTGTAGGTTAGAGTAAGAGAGGAAGGAACTTGCTACAGTAAATGTCTTCCTTGTATTTCTTACTGTATGTTAAGTTGAATGTGATTCGATATGCATAGATGCTGTCAAATTCCTAAAGTAAGCATTAACTACTACTTAGGGCTGGGAGATTGCTCTATTTCGATGTCAAAGTCAGAAAACAGTTGTCATGGGGATTAGTGGGTTTGCTCATTCTGGTAGACAAATTAGTAATTCTTAGCTCAGGTCCCTTAAAATACAAGGAAGAAGTCTTCTTTCAACCTGAACTCTTCAACTTGTTTCAGATGGGCTGCCACAAATTAATTTTTCAGTGTAAATTAATATTCTGAAAAAAGTTGTCATCTATCTCCTATGAGACAGAAGGTTAGTCTCTTAGAAGGACATGAGCAGATGACACTGGAGACGTGTGAAATTTTTAATCGCTCCAGAATCACACTGGAGTTCTAGTCTGAGGGACATGTGGTACCTGTGCTCCTCATGGTCACTGAGGGAAGAATGAAGAAGTTTATAATGGGATTATCAACCAGGAGGCTGAGCATGAAGCTGCTTCAGGTAGCCAAATGCCAATCTTGGTTGTTTCAGGTAAATGCTCATTTCAGAGACCTGTATAGTTGACTCTGGCCTGCTAAAATCTGCTTACTTTCACTATAGTGCTAAGCTCTAAATCTTCTCTAAAGGCAAGAAAGTTAGAAAAGCAAGTTCTTTCAAAAATTGCAGAAGACTGTTTTGTCTCTTTTTTTTTTCTTGTGGAGAACAGCTGGAGTTGGAGGTCATATTCCTCCTTTCCAATGTTGTATTGCACAGTCCTTTCTCAGTCCTTTCTTCTTCCAGAGGATGCAAACCCGTATCTGTTGCTTCACAGAATGCCCTGTCTTCTAGTGGAATAATCTCTAAATGAGCAATTGCTGCTTTAAATACCTAAACCCCTTATTGCAACAGAAAGAAATACATTCTCCTTCCAGAGAAGTATCCTAACCAGTAGGATAGAGAGAGTCTTTCTTTTCTGACCCAGTGACTTTTGAATTATTCCATGTAAAGCAGCACAGCTTGAAAAGTAAGCTGAAAGCTAGGTCCTTGGTCTCTGTGTATTTCAGGAATAACTTAATATTTATTAAAATTTATAGGCAATTTTCTTCTCGTAGGTCAAAAACAAATTTTGTTTGGAGTTTTCCATATTCACAGTGTGTTCTTTAATGACTGTTGTGTGCAGTCTGTAGTACACCCTATTTTCCCAGTCTCACTTAAATGGAAGTGGGGCATACGTTCTTCTTTGTCAAGATCTGATTGCCTATGTGTCTGGTAAACATGCTGTGCTTATAGCAGGTTTACACTTCAGGAGAGTTAGGAAGAAAAAATACCTAGTTTAAATATATTTACAATTCTTAGGAAGAAGGTGATGAGATGCTCAGGTTAACACTGCTGAGGTAGTTTAGAGCATTTGCAGGCAAACTTTGGGTCCAGTGGCATTACCTAATGGGAACAAAAATAGCCCTTCCCAGGCCCCTGTAGAGACAGCTGATGCTTGCTTAGGTTCTCTCTCTTGCTATAAAACTTCCTGTTCCTTAAGTGTTGGTAACTAGAAGGAAAGGAAAACCCAGTTGATATTGCCCACATAGTATCCAATTTCTCTGAGGTTTTGTGAAGATATAAATTCCATTTTTTTCCTGGTAATGACCAGAACATCTATCTACTTGACAGTTAGCAAAAGATAATTAAAATGTTCAAAGTTATTCTGTCTCTGTGTGAAATATCGTTGCTTGCCCAGTCAAGTGTACTTCTGTAAACTTTCTATTTGAAAAATTTAGATTAGCTCAACTGAATTGATGTTTCTATGAGGTTGTATTATATTTTATAGTAAAGCTATATTTGTGCTGAGTATAATTTATACAGGGTACATCATCTTAATTCTTCCTAACGGGAACATTCCATCACTGTAGCATAATCTCTCAACTTTTTGCTTCACCTCTTAAACTGCCAGAATTACGTGGACTGTAAGTGGTGAACATTCCATGAGAAGAAGTAAGGGTAGAAAATGATTTCCTTTACCAGGTGGTTTAGCTGTCCTTCAGTGCCTGGAGCTTTCAGGTCCCTACTGTCCTCATCAGTTTTATCCTCTTCAATACAAAATCCTATTGGTCTGCAGGACAAATTATATGATCATAGGTCCAGGACCTACAGGAAGAAAAGTGTTAGTCTTTCAGAAAATACTCATTTCGTAGCATTATCTTTTAGTTTTTTGTTTACAGCCTTACACAGTTCCACCACAGATTTAAAGAGATCTATAAAGTAACTATTCTAGAAAACATAGGTCCTGTTTTTCTTGAAATAATGCTGTTGCACTTTTCCTTGCTAAGTTGGTCATTCAGAAGAAAGCATCTTTTAACTAGCCCCTTAGATTCCACAGTGTTTCTCTGATAGTTCCTCCCCATGGATTTCTATTTCTGACTGGGGTTTTATTTGTTTTGGTTGTTTGTTTGTTTGATTTTTTTTTTTATTTTTGAAAATAACATGCTGGTTGCAACTTTAGAGTACAATTGTGCCTGATGCACGAAGTCCTTGGTGAAATGTAATGTGCCACATTTCCTCAGTTACTATTTCCCTAGAAAGAAAGTCCGTCTCTGGAGCGCATCAGACCTTCGAACAGTCTTAGCTCTGTACAAGGGTACAAATGCCAAGTTAAACATGCTTCTCAAAAGAAGTGTTTTGTCTGTACGGGGTTGGGGAGAAGGGGGTGATTATGTATGTCTTCATATCATATATCTTAACTTTCTCTGTTTACCTTCTCCCTAACCCCAGTACAGAATCCAAAGAGATTATTTTTTCAGTGTTTTTTTTTTCCTTAAGGCATGTTATCTTTGAGGGTTTTTCATGTGATGCTTTCCTTTAGTTTTCCTATGTTTTTTTCTTTTCTTTTTTTTTTTTTTTTGAAAAGGGAACAGTCATTGGGAATGAAAATTAATGAAGTGAACCCAGTCTAGCAATATCTCTCTTCAAAGGAACCTGGCTTTAAAAGATTCCAAAAAAAAAAAAGGAGAAAGGAATTGAAAAAGAGGAAGAGAAAAATGAAAGGTCATTATGGCCTTTATCTTAACAAAACTTTCCTTTTCTTTTGTGGTTCATTATTTATCCCAGGATTTTAAATGAAATGTAATCAATTCTATAAATACGTGTTTATAAAATTGGCTTAATACAGACATGCACACACAGCAGAGAACAACTTATGGGGGAGGTTGGGGAATCTTAATGGGTTTCACACTGAATCTAAATGAGCAATAACATATTGCTGTGAAAAATATCCTGGGATAAGTAAATAGGAGTATAACCTTAAAAGCAAATGATGTAACGTGGATCATTTTGTCTATGTTTCGGTGCTCTACTTCAAGGAGGACCAACTATAAACAAAGTACTGAAAATGAGCAGTGAAAATCAATATTGGAGTATTGATGGACCCCCAAGAAGGTTAGTTAATTTTGAGGAGGCTGCAGGAGGACACAACAGTGTTCCTCTATGTTAAATAGCTGCTGCAGAGGCAGCAAGGATAGTCTGTATGCTGGATAGAATGAAAGAATAGATTTTGTTGTAGCAAAGGTGACTTAGGCATTAAGAGAACTTGTAAGAATTTATAAAAAAAAATAAAACTACATAAATCCAAACCATAAACAACAGGAAGCCCTCACTACTTGATCTGATACCCTGAAGAGAGTGAGACATTTAAGAACAGATTAAACAAATATCTATCAAGAATTGCTTGAGATTAATTAATCCATTGCTGGTCCAAACAATGGATTAGATTATTTTCTGGGGTTCCTTTCAGATTTATAAATTAATGACAATAAGTTTTTGGTATAAACATAGATTTTAAAATAGGGAAATAAAAGTTAGATTGGAACACATCAACTGGTGCTGAAAAAAAAATCACCCAAGTGTTATGGGGAACTTGGTTTTAGTTAGTCATATGAGTGTTTGATTTTCATAAACCTGTCAATGAGTGAATTTTAATACAATAATTGTTCACAGGAAATAAATTTTATATTTTCACACAGAGCTCTTCCAGGAATCAAATTTTGAGTTTGTGTGCATATTCTATGTATTGACAGCATGTAAACAGAATAAAATCAGTGATCTGGTAATTTTTTCTGACAAATAACCAGTAAAACACATACTGTCAAATAAACATAATCACTTACTTGTAAATTATCCACAGTTAAAAACAATAAAAGAGAGAGAAATTATAATTAATAAAATCTGAAAGGGACTATTTATTTAATGATCAGGAGGAAGCCAGATTATCAGATAAAATGGTTCACACTGCTGTAGAGTATCAGTCTAGGATTTGAGAGTGATTTTTTCCTTTAGAAAGCTGATATCCACTGAATAGTGGGGACCAACAAGAAATGGTGACAAATAGGATCTAAAGAATGATGCAAAGGGAATGAGAAACACTTGTCCAAAACACTGATAGAAGGAGCTCAAACCTAGTAAAGTCTCAAAACTAGTAAAATGCTCTTTGCTGCAAGTATTTGTGATAATTTATTATCAGTATGTGTTTAAATAGCAATTAATCTGCAGTGTTCAGTATTGTTTATGCCTCCTGTTTTCCATAACTGTTTATCGAGTGACTGAGTAAAGTTTGCAGAACTGATTCCATAAAGATGGCAGCCAGCAAAGACTGAACCTGCAGTGTAAACAGCCCCTGACTTATGGATGTAAAGTTACTGCTTTGATTATTTGCAGATCTCTGCAAGATGTGAACTTCTCGTGTCTTCTTACAAATATTTCACACTGCTGGATATATTAAGCTCCTGTCTGCATAGGCTATCTATGCTGCAGTATTGCATACTATGATGAGTAGCAGCAAACAGCCATATAGTTTTAGTTGTAACTATCCCAATGATACACCAAATTTCCTTAAATTTGGATTACCTTGAATGTGGAGCATTTTTGCTTTTCTAATTCAATTTTTTGCTGGTCACCAAAACAGTAAATTTCTATGTACTGGACATAGTAAATCAGTATCTAGAGAATTAAGTCAAATGTAACTAGGGAATGTAAAAAAAATAAAATTCTTTTGTTTACCAATGATTACAAATGTGGCAGACTTCATTCAATGTCCAAATCTTGTCTAACGCATCAGTGTTGTATAATATTTGACTCTTGGAAAAAAACACTTATTGATGAAGTTGCATAAAGCATCTTTCCCCAGCCAATCTGAACAACTATCAGGTATCAGTACATGTACCCTCGATTGTGAGGGGGGTTTTTTTGGTTTGTTTTTAAAAATATCAGAACCATTGCTGGGAATTAGGTGTCTTATGCTCAGGCCAGTTTCAGCGATGCCTCATGTTGTGTTGTGAACTTTCTGGTCTTCCCAAGATGTGTGAGATAGCAGTATAGTTACTAGTTTGCATCGTTACATCCTTGAATTCAGCAGTTCTACCTGCGATGATGGTGGGTTCTACCCACCATTCAGCAGTTCTACCTGCGATGATGGAACCTTTTTATAATGAGAGAGATTAGTCACAGTCTCTTACCTTGTTACAAGGAATTAGGCAAAGCTTTGGAGAACTTGCCTGTCCTTGGCAACAGCTACCATTTGGATGTGTCTGCAGTTTATAATTTTTTTCTCTCAAAGTTGGCACAGCATTGCTTTCATGAAATGATGGCAGCTTCTGGGACTCAAGTTGAGACTTTTACTGTATCTGTATCCTTAGATGTTTGCAAATGCTTAGTAATTTTGATGTAGGTTTCAAAAGAGAAATTTTTGTTTATGGTTGTTCTGCTACTTAAGATGTCAGCATCTGATAGCCTCTGTATTGTTGGTACCATTCTGTAACTTAATAGCGTATGTGAAAACTGATCTGACTGCAGTCTGCAGGAGTAGGCATTTATTGTGTTGATATGGTTTTCTGTCAGGAAAACTAGTGGTTTGGTTTTTAAACAGAACCTTTGATGCAGAAAGCTTGATGCCATGCCTGCAGATCTGTAGCTAGTGCCAGTATTTAATAAGACTGTCTCTGTACCATGGAAACCATTATGTAGGCCAATGTAATTTGTTGGGGGAGTTGGTTTTCTTTGCCATATATGTCAAGTTGTTACTGCTTTGCCTAAGGGGACGTGTGTTTTTGTTTCCCCATCACAAATATGGTCTCGTTTATAGACTTGATCTGCAGGTAGTTTGGTTTTTAACAATTTGTACTTGAGTTATATGCTGCTATTCTTCAGCCATATCTTCTGTGATAGACCTTTCCAAAGGAGTATCTTGGTTGTGCCCACCACAGGCTTCTGTTAGGATGGCTTCAGAATGGTTTTGTCTTGTTCATACTGAATACACCTGGAGTTGTCAGGCATCACACTTATGAATAAGCCTCTGCATCAATCACCAACAAGTCCCTTCTAGCTTTTCCCTGGTTTGCTTGCAACATTTTCATCCCTATAATGATAGTTGTATATAAGAGAGAGAGACCTACTGTGTTTCACTGTGCATTGTCATCCTTCTGCACCAACATGTTGCAGTAGCTTGTGGCTATCAAGATTGCTGGCAAGAGAAAAACAGTGGCAAACTTTATACTGGACAGAATCAGGGAATATAAGACCATAATTGCATGAAAAAACATCACTGTGTTTGTCTCCAAGTCTATAATCCTGTGATTGATGTAAACAACAACTGTATTTAAGCTGCTTGTTAATACTTGGAGAACATAGCTAGCTAACTGAAATCTGCCACCAGCAAACTGACACCACTGTGCTTTGACAGTTTTTTGTCACATACTTAAAGCATCTTTGAGACCATCAAATCAGCTAGAATGTGGGTTGTCAATGGTAGATTTTCCATTTTTGGGGTGTAAGATCTGTGTTACACCACTGAAAAGTCCTGGAGAAGCTGCACAAACATTTCTGGACTGCATCAGACTGGAAGCTATCCATGTGTGACTCTTAGTACGTTATGGCATAATAGTTGAGCGCTGGTAGGTCTGCCAAGATCACTGACTCATGGAGGTCTGTGAAGCTGTATCTCCACTAGTGTCTGGGCTTGTTGCCATCCAAAACACTCTAGACAGCACCCTGTTTTAGATTCAGTACTGAACGAGCCATTCAAGATAAAAAAAATCTGATTCCAAGTGTTTCTAATTGCCTGTGAGCAAGATGTGTTGAAATGGTGTCATGGATCACTACATTAAGAATCATAGTGGATGAGAATGCATAGCAAAATGTAAAGACACCACAGATAAAAAGCCAGTGGGCATGGAATACTTGTGCAGGTGTTTTCCAAGTCCACACTCAGTTGTGCTTCTGTCAGACTGAATTTAAACTCCTTATTTTCTCCCCAGTTGTAGGTATTCCAGACTGGCCTGTGCCTGCACTGGCTGTTATTACAGCCCTCAGATCTCTGCTGTGCATCTTCAACACCTAGAAGAAATTTAGGTTTTGAAAAGAAGTTTTGGTTGTGTTCAAGTTGGGCTGAACAAAATAATGCTAACACTTGAAGAGAATGGTTGGAAATGCAGAGTGCTGAAGTATCTCCTGACTTTCCAAACGTTAAAATTTTATTGGTTGGTACTGGCAGGCCAACTATAAGTAGTAGTAATAATAATAATTTTATTTATTGGGCACCCTTCCATCCTTAATGTCCTGTTAGATGGCTCACAAAAGATCTAATCTGCTGTTAATGTCCTACTAGGAGCCTCATAAAAGAAATAAAATATAAAGGCAGTTATATGCTTAATGGTTTATGCTTTTTCTTTCATGTTGATGTAGAAGATTACAGTAAAAAGGCCAATTTTGCATCGTCATTGAAATTAATGGAGTTTCAATGACTTATTCTGAATCTGAATCAGATCCAAAATAGGTTCATGCTTGTTTTTTAGGTTCAGTCAGGTGATGCTGGAGCATTCCTGATTGATTTGCAGGGTACCCCAACTGGATTAATTAGAAGATATAAATAGTATTTCCCTCTCTAAATTCTGCTTACTGCAAAACCCACTTTCTGCAAAATGTCATGTTAAGGAGGCTCCTTTTCCCCATTTTCTGACTAAATTGCCAGTTCTTGAGCTCATTCTTTTCATCTTTTATGTTGTTCATTAAAAATGTTACTTTTTATGCCCAGTATTGTTCACAGTCTACAAGGTTTTTATCACCTAGATAAAAGCAATCTACTTGATGCACAGCTGGTCTCCAGAGTGATCTGATTGCTTTTGTGATAGGCCTTAGACACCTAATGCTGTGCAGAGCATGTCTAAGCTTTTTTTCAAATAACTAAATTAAATTACTTGCAGACGAACTTGTTTTATAACAACATATCTGAAAAAGATTTTCAGATTTATGGCCAGCCTCTGCTATGCTTTCTAAGATTTAGTAGCACAGTGGTCTGTGACTGGTCCCGCTGATTTCTTGAGGAACAAGGTACAGCTAAGCTTAAACATGACTTCCTTTTGCTCACTCTTCTGATGGAGTGGGGGAAGAGAGGAAAGCGTCTCACCTCTGGAGAGAAGTCACAGCTGTAAATCTTAAGAGGGAAATATATGCCTCTCTAATAGTGTGGGTTTAGATGCCTAATTATTTATGAGGTCTAAAATTTGGTGTTGGGCCTCCCCACTGGCTGCTGAGTAGCCCACATACTTCTGTGAATTCTGTTCTGAGGTCCCTTATGTTCTCCATGTCTCTGGCACACTGGCCACTCCTGTCCCAGATCCGTATTTCGGTGGGGAAGAGGGGCCAGTTCATTCTTAGGCTTTGGAGTATGATGCCAAAGTTTTCTTTGCTGATTTGGCCCAAAAATGAGGCTGGCATCCTGCTTTTCTCCAGTGTGATTCTGCTTTTACCATCCATTATTTACTTGCTCCTAAAACAAAAGAATCTCACTGTAAAAAGTTACTACTTTTGCCTCATCCCCCAACATATTTTCATGTAGTCTCAGCTTATAATAAAGCAAAACAGGAGGTTTTTAAGCAAATCTCTTATATTGTTTAATGCACATACTGAGAGCACTTAACAGCTTTTCTTCTTTTTATTGAAGTTTGTTTTTTGTTTTTTTGTTTTGTTTTTTTTTTAAAGCTGCCAACCTGCTTCCAGATGGTATTGTACATGGGTGGTAACAGTCAATGGTACCAAATATACTTTCCATCCACACTTTCCTAGGAATATATTACCTAGCTGGCTTTGGTCCCAAGATAATCAAATAGTTGCAAATCCTAGGTTATTAGGCTTCATCAAATTTGTTTTAAAGTTAGCCCTGGTCACCCTGTAACCAAGCCAAAGTCATCAGACTTTGTGGTCATGGAAAATGTAAATCCCATTTAGATTTGATTAATTTTTCAGAATTTTTAAACCTATTTAACAAGAAACGTGTCATCCTCTGTGGGCTTGGAACTGTTTTACAGAGCCTTTTCTGTTGTTTCTTAAGCACTGTCTGGCTTTGTCCACACTTCATTAAAGGCATGTAGTGGCTCAAGAGGATTAAGATAACTCAAACCCAACATTTCTACTCCCAGCAGAAATTAATCTCTTGAAAAGAAAGCTGTGCAGGTTTTGTTCTTGTTTTATTTCTCAAACTGCCTGTAGCTCTGTCATCATTTCAGATGGTGTTTAAGGATCCCAAGCGAAGCCCAGTATATTAAAATATTTTACTATGGCTCTCCCTGATATAGTCTTATATCAGCCTAATTATTGTATCTTTGGGCTTCCTAAATCTTCTCTATAGTAGCAATGCCTACTGCTCTGCATATTGCTGCAAGTGTACCAAATCTAAAAAAAGATGAAATTTTGCACTGCTATGCATGAAACAAGATGATAGTTCAGCTTCTTTTCCAAGCACTATGCATATAGTTGGTTACCTCCAATTCTAACCATTCTCTGTGGTGAAAGGTCTTCAAGCATCAAACATTTGTACCCTGCTGCAAGCTGCTGTTGTGGTTCCTTCTTCCACTTCTTTCTCTCTCCCCCTGTGAGAAATGCTTAAGAGAAGATATTGGTAGCTCTTTAATGACTTGCAATTTTCATGAGTAGAAATGATGCATGCAAAAAGTGAATTTTCATAGTATGGCCTGTTGTAAGAAAAGGGCCATTGTACTGTATCTTAAGCGGCCATAGATATAGATTTAAAGGGGAGGCTGGAAATAAGGAGGAAGTATAACATGCAAGTTTTGACACTGCTCTCAGAAGCAAGTATGTCCAGAAAACTGCAGAGCTTATATTTCATTAGTCAGCAGCAGGTAGTCCTCAGATGTGTAGTATTATGAATGTGAGGTCCTCAGCCTAGCAGCGGAGTATACCTGTCATGTACAGATACATGATCAGCAGTGGTTTTAGGCTAAGGTTTTAGTTCATGCTGTCATGGCCTGTGCCCACACAGAGGCAAGTAGCAGTAGCACTGCTCTGGAGCAGGTAACTGGTTGAGACTTGGTAGCTCATCATCTATTTTTATGCCTTGCAGAATTCTCTGTTTCTAATTTTCATGAATCTAACGTAGGACTCTCTTGCTCTAATCAAAAGAAGATGCCTGACAATTTCCTGTGCAATCTTAATGTAAACAGCTGTCATTGTTCTTAATTTTCTTTTGTTCTTGACTTCATTTCAGTCTTCTCCACTAGTCTGTGTTATATAGGACAGTAAAAGTAGTAATCAAAGAAATGGAAATATATTCAACATTTTCACTTAGTTTTGTTTTTCAGATAAGAAATAGTGTCAGACTGTACTTTGGTTGTACGAGTTCATATTCATCTTATTCCTGAGAATCTCCTTACCTGAAAGCTACCAGTACAGATTTGGGGTTGTAATACTAGAGCACCTGGAAGCAGGAATCTTCATTGTTTGAGTTCTGTAATGACACATTTTTACAAGCTTATAGGGAATAGATAAAAGCTGAATTTAATAAATATTGAGGTTAGACTTGAGGCTCAGCTGAGAAGATAGTAAAGCTGTGCAAACTTTTATTGTAAAATTTCATTAGGCTCTAGGAATTATCATGTCTGAGTGTGGAAGTGAAAATCTCATAGATTTGGTGCCAAACAAACCTATATTTTCCTTCCCCTGCTGGAAACATTAGGGTTATTATTACTCACAAGGCAGAACACAGAGTAAGATGCTAGCATTTACAATAAATTTTCTGGTTTTTTAATGCAAGTCTTTCAGTTTTGATAAACCTGCTCCTTGCACTTTTCTTATCATGTATATGTACACATGCATATGTTCCATACCTTAGAAGAGGGCTTCAGGTCAACATTCTTTTTATTCAAATGCCTCTATGGTAACTGCTTTCCACCACTGTCCTAGATACCACCATACAGGAAATGTTTCCTAATTCATTCAGTATGTGTGTGAATTTTCTTGCAGTTTCTCATGCTGCTCTGGTTGGTTGTTTTGTTTTTTTAAATAAATCTCTCTCAATAGAAGTCATAAGTAGAAGTCAGAACAGTGCCCTGGTCTGTGGGAACCTGGTAGGGAAGGGTGATGTGCAAGTCCACTCTACCTCATGTGCCCCATTTGAAAAAACTTCCTGTAGAAAAACTAAAAAAACTTGCATTCAGTAGCATTTTCATTAAGGATGGTTAACAGTGCTATAACTGTTCAGCTGTTGCCAATAGCATTTTCATATTGCACCTTCTGGGGGCTACTATCTTGCTATTTAAAAATAAATAGACTGATATATAGTCAGACACACCAAAAAGAGGTAGTATTACTGACAACTCCACTGTAACTTGCAGCCTGTTAACATAAAACTCCACCACTAAATCTCTCAGAGTAAACTATGCAGAGATAGAAAAGCCCCAAGGTATTAAGAGTGATTTTGATATAAATTCCAATTTTATTTTATGACCATTTTACAGCTGCTTCTAGATATCTTCTCTCGTAAACTACAAGGTACAAGGCAAATGTTACTTTTTTTCCTGCAGGCTTTCAGACAGTTGGTTTATTGTGACATGTTAGCAGCCTTTTCTCTACACTGCACATTCATAAGAATGAATTTTAATGAGACTAAGCTAGCAGAAGACCCATAAAGAAGATGCGATTATGTTTTAAGTATTCATAAAAAAAAGTTATATTAAATTTACACATTTTGATTTTGTCTTTGACAGTCAAAAGAAATAGACTGAGAGTGTATGAGGCTGCATAAATCCATGCAGTTGAAATGACTTTATTGTATGAGCTGCATATCCAGAAAACATTTCTCCATTCAAATAGGGAGGCTTTTTGCTGGGGATGGCCAGATGATAAAAAAAAATAACGCAGGAAGCCACTGACCATTGCCAGAGCACTGACTCTTGTTATCATCACTGCTGAATTGTATCAGTTATGCGTGTATAGCTATAGGATAAAATGTTTACTTGATCACGAAATAGGGGTGACAAATAGGAATACAGTAAGTTGTTGGTGTCCTTATTTAAACCCCATGAGGAAATTTTAGCCTTGCAGTTCCTATCACGAGTGGGATCCACATCTCCAAACTGAGATGATATTTTCATACATTAGCAGGCTGTGAGTTTAAAAATAAATAATCCATGAGCAATGATGTTATAGTGATGGGAATGTCAGATTCATATGGATTCCATATAATGAATGAGTAATGATTTCTCCAAACTAGTCTTTTAATTCTTACCAACTAATGTTGCTAAGATACTCGCCCCCCCTTTTTCTCATTGGAAATTGGTTAAAATTAAAGCTTGATGGGATACTTTGAGTATTGTGATGGAACTTAGTTTAAAACTTAAACTCTTGTGACTTGTATTACTAATAGTGCAATTCTAGGTTGCCTAGATTTCTTCTTTTGCACATCTTTCTACAGCAAAATTTGCAGTATTACCTGCTACCTGTCAGAATAAAAAAAATATTATTGCATAAAGCAAATATTAAATAAAAAATTTCTATTAGTTATAAGGAAAAAAGCGTTCTTGCTCTGCAAGAAATATTCTCGCTCTAGGGGTAAGGATGGTAATGCTACAGGGTTTTTGATTATTGTGATGTGGTTCCACTAAGCACCAGGAGATAACTTCTCATCTTCAGGTGAAGACATAGTTAATTGACCTTCTCATCAGTCTGTGCAAGCAGGTAAGTAAACATTAAAAATGATTTCATAATATTGTGCATAAGTTTTGTGAAAAAGCTAGCAGCATACCCAGTTTTTCTTAGATTGCAGGTGTATGACCAGGACCTTTGATGTGTAGAAGGAAAACAGTTTTAATTGTAGGTTGGTAAAGCCTGTTTAATAGCTGTCTTCTCCTATCCTACCTGATACCATTCCCTACCAGTATGTTTAAAATGCCTGTGTGAGCTGAAGTCTTCCACTCTTCATCACCTTCAAAAATGATTTTATTAGAATTAAACTTCTTATGCAGTTTTAGCTGCTTTTCCCCCCATATTCGTTTTGAAAATCAAAGTAATATATTGTTAAGAATATCAAAAGTCAACATTTCACATTTTCTAATATTTTTCAGTTTTGCTCATCACAGGTATAAGATGAATAAAATTCTGATTTAAAAAAATAATTAAAAATCAGCTGACTAAAAATGCAGTATTTGGAGAAATAAAGTATTTGTTGAAAGTTTTCTTTGCAATTTGGGTACAAGCATTTATTTCCTTGTTAGCCTGCCACAGATAATAAATATATACCATGGCTCTTCTGAAGTCTACTAGAATGAAAGGAGACCCAGTAGAAGTTACTGCTCTGATTTGATTTTCATAGAGTATGTCAGTGGGAATACAAACCTTTTTATATCCAGTTTCTTCTTTGATTGCAGTTTTATTCAACTACTTAATTCTATTAGTCTATCACAGTACAGAAATTCTGCCTAACATTTTTTCTTTTATTCTCTGTGTAGACATAGTAGGATTTTTATTTGACATTTACATCTTTAAAAAGAAAAAACACCTGGTAACTGATTTCTGTTCAAATTCCTTTCAAGATAGCCAGGAAAAAACCTAACCCAAATTAGTTCATGGTGCTGTAGATGTGCAGGGCCATATCATGCTATGAACAGCATAAGTGTCTGATTTATGTTAAAAAATGTGTTTTGTGAATTTGAGACTGAACACCTAGTAGCACAGGAGTATTTGATATGGAAGTGCTTCGGTTCTGCTTTGTTCAGTCTTCCTAGTGTTCAGCTAGAGAGAGTAGTTGGTGAATCCTGGTCTGTCCATTTATTACCTTTGAAGTTCTTTGCCAGTCCCATGTCGGAGCCTGCCTATTAGCAGGCCTAAATAGCAGTTTCCCAGTCAAATGGGTATGCCTGCTCCTCTGCACTGGAGGTCTTTAAAATACCTTCAAAGATCTTATTCCAGCTGAGTGTGTATTTGTTCATAGACTGGACATGTCAAGAACAAATAGTTTTGCCTTGAAGTCTGTGAGATCTTCCTCCCTTGAGCCTCATTAATGATTTTCAAATTTTAGTATAGGATTAATTTTTCATAAATACAGATTAGCTCAGCATAAATATAATAACCAATGTTACCTTATGAAAAGTTTCAGCTAGTTTCTTTCTGAAAGAACTGAGAGGCCTTAGAAATTGAACTTTTCATGGTTGGGTACAAAGTCTCAGCTTCACTTTGCAATAAAATTTAGTTGTCCCCTGGCAATCTGAGTGTCTAGATGCACTATTATCTCAAATGCAAGCATCACTTTTAGAAAATTGGATCTTTTATTTTGAAAACACTTAACTATGGTTTAGATTAAGAGCATTCTTGACGATGCAGTCTTCCTACAATTTACGTAGCTGTTTCACATCAGCTAGTATAATAAATATATTTAATATAAAGTTGATACTTCTTGACTGAAAATAACACTTTATAAACACAGTGTTATAGAGGCAATGATAGAATATTTCTACAGTAAGCAGTTGAAGTATGCAATGGTTATATCTTAGATAGCCAAATGTTTTGGAAAAAATTCTATTATATCTTGCATTCCCACCTTTCACAGAAAAAATAGTCTATGAAGTATGTGACATCACAGTAAACAATTAGTGATATATAGATCATTAATTTTCCACTATCAAGCAAGAGAAGCAGTTGAGCTATTGCTCAATTCACCATTTCAATAAACCAAATTAAAGAAGATGGTTCCTAATGTGCTTTATCCTGAATAACAGGAGCTTGTGAAATGATTCAGCACAGGAAGGGCACGTTTAGTGCTTTTGCCCCAGGCTTACGTGCCATTGATACCATCTAACTGAATTGATCTTGTTAAAAAGCGCAGAATCCTGGGGGTTTACTTACTTTCGTTTAGAGAATGGTTTATTTTGGTTACAGATTTTTCTGTTTATAGCCAATTTAAGAGGAGCTGAAATCTATTATTTGTGAATTGAGAGAAGGTTGTCCATACTGGAATCTGTTTCCATTGGTTTAACTGAACAAGGTTGTAATCTCAACTGAGTATTCAGCTAGAGCATGTATAGATAACAAAGTAGACAAATACTCTGAGTTTATGGTACATTTAGATTCGGCTATTCTTTGCTACCTAGATTTCTAAGTTCCTCAGTAAATAAGTAGATCTTTTCTTCCCTTGCTTCTCATTGATAATTTCTACCATTGTTCATTGGCTAGGTGATGTAAATCACAACAGAATTTAAGGAAGGCATTTTATATTTCTCTGGTTTGATTTTTAACAGAAAAGGCGATTATACAAGCACAGAATTTTCTGATCTTCCTCTTTTTGATATGTTAGTGCTTATACCTTTTGTTCATTCAGGTCCTTCTGTCTCCTAGTTCAACAGTGTACTTGTTGGAGGGAGGGGTCCATCATGAAGGATTGAACAAAGTTATCCTTTATTTAAAAACAAACAAAATCCTAGTCTGAATTACATTCAGAGCAGGGGTTGGCCTCTCTGTGAAAGCTCTAGGTATGTCACTGATTTGCTGTTCATAATGTTATGTTAATTTCTTCATTTTGTTAATTTATAGCTTTGCAGTTTCCAGGTACTGCTTTAATTTGAGCCTCCTGAGTAAGATAAAAGTTCTGCTCACTCAGTAGCTGATCTCCTGGAACTGTGAAGTGTGGTTTTGGTGTTTTGTTTTTTTTTCCCCCCCTGCCTCTGTCCTTTGATATTTTTGCCACCTAGGTCTGGCTGAACTGTAGCTGAAAAACAAAACAAAAAAGAAACAAATGTCTCCATAGATGAATGAAACACCATTGCTGGAATAAACAACCCAGATAATTTTTAAAAATGAAACTTGATCCAAGGATCTACCTGCATTGTAACACAGAACCTGTGGCAGCAAATTTTGCATTTCATATTTCCCCTTACCCAGTGTCTTCAGCTTGTGGGTGATGGGATGGACAAAACTTCAGGTGCAATCTTCCTCCTGCACAGGTCACCAGAAAACAGGACTTCAGTACAGGCTTCTCAGTTACTGTGCAGTAACAGAGTGTCCCTCCTGTTCTGACACCCCACACATCAAACACAGCCTCATGGTGAGTCCAGCAAATGCATGAGGCTCCTGTGGTCTGTGTCTGGGTTGGGGGGAGAGCCGAGGCTCAGCGGGAGACATGATGTTAATGTGGAGCAAACTCCTTCCTCAGCTGTCACGCATCCCCTTTATACAGCATCAGGTACCACCTTCCTGACACCTAATGACAGGGTAGCTTCTTACTGGTATACCTTGGTGTACAGGAAACAGCCGTGATGGTTGTGCATCTCTCAAAAAGTCTTTGGTCAGATCTCATGCAAAGTTGTTCATGTATTTATTAAACTTAAAGAAGTATTAGCTGTGTTTACATGGTGTACTTGTACTGCTGTTTCGCTGATTTGGATGCTCAATTGTTATGGCACCTGAATTAATGTTGTCCCTTCACATGTTTTCTTCATCTTGATTAAAACAGTAAGTTGAGTGCATTACCTTAATAAGTTAATAGAGGATACTCCTATTCCTTGTGCTGTGATTGTTTGGTGAATAAATAAGAGCTTTTTTGTCAAGTGCAGTAAATCTCACAAAAACTGAAGGCATTCGAATATCAATTATTTTTTCCCTTGCAAAATAAATTCTCAAGTGTAGAACATAAGATTTTAGATTAGCAATTGTAAGTTGATTTAGCTTATCTAGTTTTCTGACAGTTTGGGGTTTTTTTTCAGTTTTCATGATGAAAAAGTTTCCAGAAAGTAAACCAAGTTTTGACACAGGTGCACATGTTTGTGCTTTGGATTGCAAGGATTAATTTTTGAGTCTTTCCACGGGAATTTTGAACTTCAAAAAAAACCTGCGGTGAAATTATGGTAAAAGAAATGCTTATAAAGATTACATAATATCTGCAAGAAATAATTTTATGATCAAAATACTAGGTTTCTCTTATTACTATTATCTAAAAAAAAGTGGATGCCAGAAATATTTTTTCCCATTTTTTTGTTCACCCATCAGTCCCAATGAAACTTCAGGCTAACTTATATTTTTGAATAAGTTGAAATGTGGATGTTTTTATAAAAGCTGTGAAGTATTTTGCTGTAACAATAGATCAATCAGATAACAAGGACTTTTAAACTGAGAATTTTTGTTTTGGTGAAGAAGGGCTTCTTTTTGTCAGAGGAAAAGCAGAAAGCTAACGAAGAAAAAAAATCATGTATAGTGTAATAATATCCAGAAAGAGACAGAAGGTAGTGATGATTTATACAAAGATGTTAAGAATAAGGTCAAAAATGTTTTATACCATAAAATGAAAAGTATCAAGTCAGTCTTTGTCACTGTGACTAAATGCATAGCCTTAATTTATTTTCGTAGCTATGGGCACAAGACTTCCTCATTAATGCAGAGATACAATGTCATTATATAGGTCGCCTTTCATATCACTATTTTATTCAGATTATCACCTAGAATTGTCTTCATGCCTATTTGTATGTAAGCATGTTTTCATGTAAGGATGGAAGTTGCCTTGATTTCTGGTGCTCTTATTAAATACATCATAACAATTCTGACCTTATTTTTTAAAATCCTTATGTTTGCTACTTTCTATCCTGACTACAGGAAAGAAATTTTGAACAATCCCACAGTTTTGTAGTGGATGAAACTGTAATCTGTCCTTAATGACAGAAAAAAGAGAAAATAGGGGTACCTGTGTGGTGTGGGTTTGTGTTTTGTTTTTTAAAGTTTCATCCTTCATATTTGATGATCACCCTAGATCTCTAATTTGGGAGTGGATGGGGAAAAGCTTGCAGTACCAGGTAGCATTGAACTATAAATATCATTATGAAATCGATGTGTGTAAGCTAGGTCGTGCACAGATTATCTTTAATGATGCTCAGTCCAAACATGCATAATGGATTTTTGTGAAGCAATGTAAATTCCTAGGTTGTCTGTGGATCTTGGTTTTCCCTAGTACACGTATACACTACATAAAATATTAAATTAGGGGTTGTCCCTAAAGCAACTCTTTCAAGGCAGTTTGTCTGTACAATTTGAAGCTGGCTAATGCAATACTATCCTGGTTTTGATCGCAGGCAAATTTAGAACCTGTTTCTCCATTTGTGTTTTCTGTAATTTCTCTTTCAATAATCTGCAGAAATAAAAATTTTGGGGTTTTCTTACTAAGAAAAAAGAGATTAGAAAAAGCAATATGCAGTTGTCTGATCGTGTTATGGTAGGGCTCTTGGCAAGAGGCAATTTTGGTACTTAATTGGTTTATTCTATTTTTAACTTTTGCATCATAATCAGTTGCATTTTACAATCACTCCCAAACAGTGATGTTATACTTCAGACAGTTAAATTATAAATAATTCAAAAATTATGAATGTTACAGTTAAAAACATATACTTCCTTAAGGATTTGTAGCACTGCACTGGATAAAGCTAAAGCTGCTCTCTACTTCCTGCTTAGCTGTTGGTTCCCATTGCTATATCTGTGTGAATTGCTTTTCCAGAGTTAAACTGTATACAATCATCACTGTAATGATCAGGGGAGGTGCCTGAGGACTGGAAGAAAGCAAATATCACTCCAGTCTTCAAAAAAGGGCAAGAAAGAAGACCCAGGGAAATATCATCTAGTCAGCCTCAGCTCAATCCCTGGAAAGGTGATGGAGCACCTCATTCTGGTGGCCGTCGCTACCCAAATGGAAGACAGTGGGCCTAATTCCTGATCAGGAGTAGTCAGCATGGATTCACTAAAGGTAAATCATGTTTGACCAACCTAATTGCCTGCTACAATGAGAGAGCAGTGGAATGGATTGAGAACTGGCTGAGTGGCAGATCATAATTAATAAGGGGACCTTATTAATGTGTGCAAATATCTAAAGGGTGGGTGTCAAGAGGATAGGCTCTTTTTGGTGGTGCCAACCAATAGAACAAGAAGTAATGGGCAGGAGCTGGTGCACAGGAAGATCCACCTGAACATGAGGAAGAAATTCTTTACTGTGCAAGTTTCCACACACTGAAACAGGTTGTCCAGAGAGGTTGTGGAGTCTCCCTCACCGGAGATATTCAAGAACCATCTAGATGCAGTCCTGTGCCATGTGCTCTAGGATGACCCTGTTTGGGCAGGGAGGTTGGACCAGATGACCCACTGTGGTCCCTTCCAACCTCACTGATTCTGTAATATGCCCACTGACCTGTTACACAAACTAGTACAACCCCCTTACACCGTGGTGCAATGGATGTCCTCAGATTAATGTTAACTATAGTATGCAATTACAGTTGCACAGTTGTGCAATATCATCACATACTATGAAAGCAGGATCCAGTTCATTAATATGGATGAAATAAATATGTGTTAATATTGAGTCCCTCTGTGACCACATTAATTGTATAGTTACCATTGCTTACTGGTACAGATAATACTAAATCAGGCTATTGTTTACAGCCCAGAGGAACACATCAACAGGAAACAGAAGAGAAACACTTAACACTAGCTATATTTGTAGGTAGTAACTGAATCATGCAGGGACAAATAAATGTATAGATTTTAATACCAGGAAAAGAACACCATTGCTTCATGTGATAGCTGATAGTATAAATTATGTAAACATATATATTTCCAAAATTAGTCTGAGATTTTCTTTGCTAAGGCTAACTTGAAGTAAGGTTTTCAGCTTGTTTGATGTGGACTGTAAGACTTAAGTAGTTTGCGCGAGCAAAGAATCTATCATTGCTATCAGAGCACATGTCAAAGCTAGTAGCTATCATCTGCAGAATTAAATATATCTATTGCATTTGCTTTCACAGAAGAACCATTCCAGACTTCTACTATTGTTAACAAATTTTGTAGTTAATATTAGAGAAAATTTTAAGATAAAATAATTTATCTGATGAGATGAAGATATTAATTCAAGAATGAATGAAGAACCCATTTTCTAATTATATTCAGTTATAACTGAACTACTTCACATAACATTGAAGCATTGTGCTCAGCATCCTTATAGGCAGCTTTTACTACCTAATTCTGGTAAAATTAACTGGATAAAAGCTGAAGTTACAAGGTGAGTGCTACATGGCACTAGGTACTGGTACTAGGATGAAGTGGGATCTCCTGAGTCTATACTGCTTCTTCTAAGGTGACATTTAGATATCTCAAGCAGAGAGAAGTAGCTTGAACTGTGTGATGTACTCTAGGTCACCCTACTCTGGCAGGGGGGTTGGACTAGATGATCTTTCGAGGTCCCTTCCAACCCTTAGGATTCTGTGATTCTGTGATTCTGTGATTCTGTGAACTGTGGCTCGCTGCACTATGGTTGACTATCCTGCCAGTTAGTATGTCCCAGTTAACTGAAAATCAAATAGCTACTCCTCTTTCTCTTTAGTATTCAATAGAAAAACACAGGCGTCAAAATGATCCCAAAGTACTTGGTTCAAGCAAAAAGTATTAGAGATGTGAAAGAAGCATTACCTTTTCAGGTTGACTTTGTTATATCTTTATTTTTCAAGTAGTGACTAGTTTTATAAATAAATAAATATATATATATATCCATTTGGTTTCTTGTGTAAACTACATTCACATTAAATAGATTCCATATTCAAGTTTTGGCTTATCCTGTGCTGGTCCAGAGCACTGTGTTTGCAGGTGTGTTCTCAGAAAGGGAAAATGGGTGGCTTAGCCCAGTTGTCCCTCTGCCTCCAATCTTCTTTACTGTAGTTAAAATGGTTGGTTTTTCATCTTGGAAGGTTCTGAGGTCTAAAGGATGGTGTAGCAAATAATTAAACAAAAAATGTGGGGTTTGTTTAATGTGCCTGTAAATCACACTTCGTAGCAACAGATTTTTCTGAGTGAAGAAACAGAGAACAGTGAGATGAAAATGAACTAGGGAAAAAAAAAAGATGAGATTATGGCACCTTGCCCTAGCATCTTGTCAAGAAAAGATCCTTATGTTTTCCCCTGTTCAGGTTAGAAAATTATAAGCCTTATTTTTAATCCCCAGTTAACAGCAGCAGAAGACCAGGTAGTTATTTCTAGCATCTGTTTGTCATAAAGTAAGGTATACCCTAAAGAGACACTCTTCATAAACACTGAGCACCAGAAATACTGTTCATATTAAAATGGACCACATGAATAATACAGAAGTCATGAATTTAAATTATTACTGGCATTTGGAGAAAATGGCAGTATTTCAGCCATTAAATAACAACTTTGCTTTATTTCTGGAAACAAAAGTTATTAAGTTGTAAATCATATTGATGCTATGGCTCAGGTATATTTCTGGTTCTCAAGCCATCCAGCTATATCTCAGCAGTACAGGGTTGCACTGCAGTTGTTTCCTCAAAGATGTTCAGCCCGCTTCCATGAGATACTTGAGCCATAGCCATGCTGTAACAGCATTTTTTTATCATGCTAGATCTAGGCACCGTTGTTCGTGGAGTCAAAGTATTGTGGAGTTTTTGAAGTGGATTGTCTAACCCATGTTGTGTTTGATGCTTCTGCAGTTCCATAACTGTTGGTGTCAGCATAGCTATTTAAAGCTAACTGGGGTGTGGTACAGGACGTATTATTGTCACAGGAACTTTTTCTCCCTGATCTTTGCATCTTATCTGTTTACATATACTTAACAGGATAAGACTAAAGCTTTACCAGACAATGACCTACATGGGTAAGTACATATCTTTGTAGTCTGCAGTGCTCATAATTTCTCTTTCCTGTTCCTGCTCTTCCTCCATCCCTCAACCTGCTTTCTAGCTAGTGAAATTAAGTTGAAGAGAGTTGGGAAAATATGCACTGAAACAAGTGACCACTTATTGATGGCGTCTATAACTGGCTTATGTCAGAATGCAGAGGAGAACAGGTTTCATTCAGGTAATTTTGGCACAGGAAACCAAAAGTTTCTGTTCTCTGCTTCAAGAAAAATGTCCTGAATAATCTTGAGAGAAATCATCTAGTCTTTCCAGGACTTTGCTTTGTGAAGTATGGATGCTGTTATTTGCAAAAGTGCCAAAAAATAAATACAAGAACTAGGAGATACTTTCCATTTGAGGAGTCTCTCCTGTTCATATTGTTTGATGGAAAATAAACTGGTTATAGTAACCTAAGAACAGAAGAAAAAGATTTCTTTGGACTTTCCATAATTCTCTTATTGTTGCTTCAGTTGTTTCTTCAAAAGGGGAAACTCGGGAGAACATAAAAAGTCTAGTTAGAGAAGTCACCTGCTCTGAAAACCTCAGAGACTTGAATATGTAGGGGATTCACATTTTTTTTCATCAGAGGTCCGAAAGACATCGAAAACCAGAATACTAAGGAATGGAAAATGCAGATATGGAAGAGCTGCAAATCCAGCATGACAAAAATAAGCTCCAAGGGGAAAACAGATTTGGAGAATGAAAGAAACACTGAGCAGCACAGGAGCCCACATGCTAGAGCTCAGGCTATGTACAGATAAAATTTGATAAAAGTCAAGCTGACTTAGACCTTGTGAAAGAAGTCAAAGCAAATAGGAAAAGGTTTTTCAACTATATACATAAAAAGAGACTAAAGAAAGAAAAGCCTTCTAGGTTGTAGGATGGGATAAGATAAAATGTAAAAATGGCAAAATAAATAATGTGCCTCACAATCTGTAAGGATGATTAGGCTGAATATGGGCTCAAAGACAGGGAAGAAAAAGGGAGAAAGAGGATGAACGCTGAGATACAGAATATTTTACAATAGGAGTTTAATGACCTTAAAGTAATAAAAAGAAAATTAGGTTCAGCAGTACAAACTGTTAGGTCATTTTTTTGAAGGACGAAACCCATCCATTTCTGTTATAAAGTGCAGACTGCTGCTTTTGAGGAAAGCTGAGATGAAAAACTAACTTGGAGTGGGCACTCGTAGAGTACTTCTGAGCCACCACCACTGTGGGGTGTGTTTGTGGGATAGGAAAACTCAAACTGAAAGTGAAATAGAGGCAATTATTTCCACAGAGACAGGACAGTTGTTGCCATTACAGGAGCCATGTTGCAGAAGACACTCACCTGTAATACTGTATATATTTCTGATCACCCAGGAATGTAATAAACCCAAGCTGGGATAGGAGACAAGAAGTACTACAAAGACAATGAAAGGAGATGGCTTTTGGAGAGCCTGTCCAAGAAGGGGAAATTAGAAGTGCTCTGTTTTTTCCAGTCTAGTAAAACAAAATCTGAGAGATTGTTCTGGTAATGAAGCATTAAAATAAGAAACATCACTGCTACAAAAGTTATTATGCAGGGTGAAACTCTGGCATCGATATGGTTTTGGTATTGGGGGGGCAGGGAGGGAAATGGAGGTCAATCTTCTCCTGTCATTAGCAAATAAACTGTCTATCTTGTTCAAACTCAGAGGGATTTTTTTCCTCACACAAATATTCATATAATATTCATATATCAATCTATCATGACCACCAGTGGACCACAAATCATGTTAGTCTTTTTCTGCTATGAAGAGTATTCCCGCATTCCTGAAATAATTTGCCCATTACCCCTTTCCTCCCTCACACATGCCTGAAATTCTCCGGGCTTTTGAAACATTAGGGTTGAAAATTAACTACTTTTTTTTAAGTTGTAATATTCTTTACACCATCAAATAGTTTTGTATGATCCACATGAAGACAACAATAAGTTTTCAGTTGTTCCATTGCAACATGAAAGATAAAATAGAAATACGTAATAGTTCTTTAGACTAATTAAATCAAAGCAATAGCAAGGCAGCCACAGGTGAGATTAAGACGTTTCTCAGGAAATCAGATTAAAAATAGGTTAAGGCTTCCCTTAGTGTGTCCCAAGGTGTCCCAAGATGTAAAACACTGCTAAAGACCTATTCTTTATCCTTAGCTTTCTTGTGCCACATTTCAATTCATCTTCACAGAAATAAACATTTTAATAAGCATATACAATAACACCAATCACTGGTGGTAATTACTCTAAGTAAAATAGCTATTTTTATTGCAGCAAATATAAAATGACAATTTTAATTATGTAAAGTCTCTAATGCCTTAATTTTAGCCCTTTTTCCATGTTTGTACATGAAAGCTGGCTCCATATTTTTACTGTTACCAAAGTTACAAGGAGATATTATTGGGCTTCAAATGTTTATTGTCATTTTAGCAAAGTGGCTTTTATTTTTTGTTTATGTTCTAAAAGCTTGGCAGAGTAGTGGTAATCCACACACTAATGGCTAATCTGGGTTTGTGCCAAAAGAACAGTAATAGCTACAAGCACAGAAAAAACATCTGAAGAGTAAATGCCAAATTAATCCCTGATGTAACTCTTTTGCTTTAGTGCAGTTACACTAGAGAATATGTTTTTCACAGTGTGCATCCTATTATAATCTGTTATCTTCTAAGGGGACTTGCATATATCAGGGCAGTTGAGCACACTGGGTTCAGCCTTTGCCTTTCTATCCAAAAGAATCCCCAATCATACTGCAAGTTTTGGCCTATATGCCCTACTATTTAAAACAGCTAAACACACTCAATCTCCCATTGAGAAACCTAGATGAATTGCATCTTTACAACTGTATTTAGCATGTTAAAGTTGCTCTTGAATGCCTTAAAAACCTACAGTGATAGGTAAGTCCTACCATAGTAAAAATAATTCTAGGCTTTAATAGTAACACTCTGATGATTTTTTTGGTTTTGTTCAATACTGAATGCTACCATTTTGATGCTTGCTGTATTTAATCTTTTATTTTATTATTTTTTTTAACCTGTTTAGTATGCTGCTTATTCCCACAAAATAGAACAGTTGTTTTTTTTGGAGAGAGTAGGTAAGGTTATTTATATTTGCTACAAGCTAAGTTTTGTTCTACAGAGAACAGCAGTATGCTTTTAAATTTTTAAATTAGGATTTTAAATTCATCATGCTACACTCTTTGCAAAAGGAGGAAAAAGAAGCTTTCAACCTCCATACAAAAAGGTTTTTGAAATATTTGAAAAAGTGCTATCTCATAATGATGATATACTTGAAAAAGAAAGTTACTAGAGGCCAAGGTACCCACCTCAATAGTCTGTCACTGATAATAATTTTATTTAATCAAAGAGCAGGACCCAAGGCTTCACTGGTTTAAAATGGATATTAGAAAATACCTTGGACTTGGTGTGGGGTTTTCCATCCCTCGTATTCTTACTGTATTCAGAAGTGTAGTATCTCCATGACTTCTCTCACCCTAGTCAGAAGTATTGTCAGAGTATAGTGTGAGAAACTCTTGGTTCTCCTCTATCCGCATGGATTTCCCCCACTGTTAGCCATAATAATTGAATAGCTCTGTTCAGTTCTCTGGTTGCTAGTTGTGGACATGGTGATTCCCTGGCCAGGTGAAGTCTGTTAGAACTGTAGCAATCTATTCCTTTATTCCTCTATCTTCTTAGTCTGCTTCTGATAAATTTTATCAGTAGCACAATAATTTTTTAACAGGGGCACCAGGGCCTGTAGTAACTGGCCAAATGCAGTATTCACATTTGCTGTTTCTGTTTTCTATCTCAGTTACTGATTGCTGTAATCAGGTTTATACGTTATCTCTCAAAAGTTTTATCCAGTCATAGCCTAATCCTAATCTATCAAAATCCTGGATACATTCTTTTTGGGGTTTGCAATTATCCCTTTTTGATTTGTTTTTTTCTGGGGACATTACTGCTGTTACTTAAATAATTTTTGTGATCTCTTCATCGTTTACTGGAGAGCACAATATCATGTATGTCTTGAGCTGCTTATTCTTTGTGGGCTAATGAGCGTTTCAGTTGATCAATGTTGCTATTTTCCCTGTGTAAGTGAATTACATTTGTTCTGAATTCAGACTCCTCATAGTGTGCAAAAGATTTTCTTTGGAGATATCTACCAATACCATCTGGTTCAAATGCCATTGTAAACTCAGACTTCCACAGTTGTGCTAATAATCGGTCTATACCTGCATCTCTTGGGGAATGAGATTACATTTATTCTCTGGAAATCTATACCTAAACCAGTGACCTGCCTGATTTGGAAATTGTCATCACATCTCTTTCCAATGGCTATGTGACACTGTTATTGCTCGTTTAAACATTTCTTCCCTTTGATTCAGCTTTTTCAAAATAGAGTAGTTTACTTGCAAGACATTTTCATAGATATGGTCAATATAGTAGTTGAATGCAAGTAATTTTTTGTTTCCCATAGACCCCATGAAAATATCCTGGATCATTTCCAATTACATTCTCTGGTTGTGCATGGAGTTTTGTGCTTTACCTGCTCCCTTGCTAGCAGTAATGTTCTTGATTACTTATCTTTCAAGATTTCTCTCACCTTTTGCTTTCTAAACTTCACAAAATCACAGAACAACCTGAGTTGGAAGGGACCTTAAAGGTCACCTAGTCCCACCCCCCTGCCATGGGCAGGTACATCCCCCACTGGACCAGGTTGCTCGGGTCCCCATCTAACCTGGCCTTGAATGTTTTCAGGAACAGGTCATCTACCACATTTCTGGACAACCTGTTCCAGTGTTTCACCACCCTCATGATGAAAAACTTCTTCCTTATATCTAATCTAAATCTCCCCTCCTTCAGTTTAAAACTGTTACTTCTCGTCCTATCACAACAGGCTCTGCTAAAAAGCCTGTCCCCATCTTTCTTATAGCCCCCCTTTAAGGTATTGAAAGGTGGCAATGAGGTCTCCTTGGAGCCTTCTCTTCTCCAGGCTGAACAAGCCCAACTCTCTCAGCCTTTCCTCGTAGGACAGGTGTTTCAGGCCTCTGATCATTTTTGTGGCCTTTCTCTGGACTCATTCCAACAGGTCCATGTCCTTCCTGTGCTGACAGCTCCAGAGTTGGACTCAGTACTCCAGGAGGGGTCTTACCAGAGCAAAGTAGAGGGGCAGAATCACCTCCCTTGACCTGCTGGCCACACCTTATTCATATTTTATTTATTCATGCCACACTTATTCATATTTTAAATGCAGGGCATTTACAGCTCTACAGTCTGGTTGATGATTGTAGTCTAGGTAGTCTACTAAGCCTGACAGGCTCATTGTGTCCAATATGTTCTGCTTGCCACCTTGCTGTTAGTGAGCAGGAGATGGCAAAATTTGAAAGTAACACTTTTTTTGTATGCCCTATGCTCTCTGTGTGTTTTACTAAGTTGTTACATTAACTCAGAAATCAGTTGGTCATTGACCCAGTAAATGCCCCACATGCCCCAGGCTTTTCAGTCTGGGTGCTTTGTGTTACTGTCTCTTGTTATCTTGGTTTTCCATGAATTGTTTGCCTTGATTCTTAGTTCACTTTCCCTTGAATGCCTACTGTATTGGACTGTTTCCTCCATCATCTGGAGCATAACTAATTAAGGGTTTAAAATCCTTGCTTCCTTCCTTCTTATGGGGATGGAAGAAGCCATGAGAGAAAGCAGTTCTTCTAGAACACCCGTAATCTATGATTCCTAGCTCTATCCCATTGGTTTAGAAAAGGAGCTAAAAAAAACCCCTTCTGTCCTGGGTGTAATTCTGAGCAGAGAACTAGAATATGGTTCAAATGAAATTGCCATTGGAAGGGTGAGTTGACTTTAACTGTTTGAATAATCATATGCAGAATGGTTTTAAGGGGTTTTCTAAAAAGCCAGAAAAAAAGAAAATATGAAACTCCTAAGATCATCTTTCTAAAGATCTGAATGAGAATGACAGCTTTCTATGATGATCTAAATGGGAGAATAAGTGAGCATGCTACACTGTCAGAACGAAATTCAAAATGTTCCTCATACTTTGTAGAAATCATCTAGGAGAAATTATATGGGCCAGGAGATAAGAACTAATGTTGAGTGGCATACTTTGAAAAAAAAACAACAACAAAATAAAACAAAAAAAACAAACAAAAAGGTGAATAAGAAGGGCAGAGGACATACTTGGTTATGTCACAGTACTCAGAAATTTAATATGGCTGTTGTAGATTCCAAATTATACTAGTCAATATTAGAATAGTCAATATTAGATCATTGTTAAGGGGAAAAAAAAGAAAAAGTCTAAACATTGTTTGGGATTTATAAACAAGAATGACATGTTAGACCCTGGAGGTAATTCCTCTTCTTCCCTCCCAAATGGTCATGAGGCATCAGCAGGACTAACATTGTTATTTTGGGTACTGTTCTTTAAGAAAAACAATGAGACTCTGAAGGAGGATGGCAAAGGTGGGGAAAAATTTCAGATGACACTGGAATTTGACAATACCAGTTGATACATTTAGAGTTTGTATACAACTATACATGGGTTTACACAGCTATGTGTAGTCAAATCTTGCTCCAAAACATGGAGTCAAGATAGTGATAATAGCTGAGAGGTAAATTAGTGAACAGCTGTTTCTTTTGCATTATCATAAAAACAATGTCACATCAAATATATAAAATAAGTTAGATTGTTAAGGATGTTACTAAAAGACTCTGCATACCCTGTGCAGAAAAGTGTACATTTTTGATCTGGTCGACAACTCACCTTCTTTTTCCTAGTGTGGTGATGGATAAACCTGTGTAATATTTGGGAAAAAGTTTTGGGAATGTCTGTCTTTACTGGTGTGATGAAGATGAGAAACAGTCAATCAACAGAGATTCATGGCTGTCTTCCACAGCTCCCACTTTTATTGGAATGTGGGGTTTTTTGTTATCTAGGACAATTAGTACAGTCTCCCTAGTTATTCTGTAGATGTTGTTCTTTTCCTTGAACCATCATTGCATCATAGAGTTCTGAGTCGTCTTCTTTAAATCTTCTAGGAAAAAACTAGTAGTAAATATATCGCTGCTATTTTCAATCACTTATAGCACACATAAAATTTAAAAAAATTCCCTTTCCATTACCTTCAGCCACAGCTGGCACTGCACCCATTGATAGCACTTGTTTGCTGTGTTAGTCTTGGATGACTCAGATCTTTTGAGGGCACTCACAGGAAAACAGTAATTGTGCTGTTTGGTCCTCACTGTTTCTGTTCTCCTGGAAGCATAACCCATGGATTTAAGATGTTTAGAATCATAGAATCATTAAGGTTAGAAGAGACCTTCAAGATCATCCAGTCCAACCACCTACCTACATCACCACTAACCCACATCACCCAGCGCCACATCCAGACACCTCTTGAACATTCCCAGGGACTGTGACTCCACCACCTCCCTGGGCAACCTATTCCAATACCCAATCACCCTCACAGTGAAGAAATTTTTCCTAATGTCCAATCTGAATCTCTCCTGCTGCAATTTAAGGCTGTTTCCTCTCGTCCTTTCACTGTGGGCACAACAGAAGAGACCGACCCCCACCTCACCACAACCTCCTTTCAGGGAGTTGTAGAGAGGGATGAGGTCCCCCCTGAGCCTCCTCTTCTCCAGACTGAACCACCCCAGCTCCCTCAGTCATTCCCCACAAGCCCTGTGCTCCAGGCCCTTCACCAGCTTTGTTTCCCTTCTCTGGACACACTCCAGCCCCTCGATGTCTTTTTTGAAGTGAGGGGCCCAGAACTGAACCCAGCACTCGAGGTGCAGCCTCACCAGAGCTGAGTACAGCAGGACAATCACTGCCCTGGTCCTGCTGGCCACACTGCTCTTGGTGCAGGCCAAGATGCAGGCCAAGATTTTTTCTCAGTAAAATGTAGAAGAACTTTGTATATCAGTTTAGGAAGAGATGTAGGAGAAATGAGGATGGCCTCCTGTGAAATGGTTGGGTTCCAGCCAAAATTATACTGAAACCACACATTTCTATCTTATGCCCAAAGCCATAGCCACTGGATAAGATGCTTTAAACCTGGACTGGAAATAAGCTGGTTGAAGTGAATTGGAGTGGTTCAACACACAAGCTGATTGTACCATTGAAGTACACCCCAAGCACTGTTGACTGTCAAATTTCTAATAGAATAGTTCCTGATCTTTCCCAATGAGGAAGCATTGCTACTGCTCTGAAAGAAAAAAGAACTAAGTTGAATTTTCTTGTGATGATTTCTTCATTTGCCATAAATTTGCCAGAAACTGTTCCTGCCAGTCTTGGACAAGACTTTTTTAAAATCAGAGATCACATAGGAAGTGAGGAGGGGGAAGAGCACTGTGTTTGTCTGACAATTCAATTGTATATTAAGCTGAGATACTAATTCTTACAAAATCAACAAGTCCTCTAGGTGGCTTTATTGTTAGAGGCTCCCACAGTTTAACAGCACAAAAAAATAATTAATTAATTAGTTAATTAATTATGATAGGATTTTTCTTTTATCACTTTAATAAACTTCTCTGGGGTACATCAGTAATCTGCTTGACAACTTCTCCTACCCCCTCATCCCTTCAAATCCATGTATTCCACACTGACTGGTATAACATATGAAGAATGGTACTATAAAGAGACTCAGAAATGTGTAAAGATCCCTATGCCTTCCCTGAATACATTAAAATAGTCAACAAAAACATGGTAATTTCAACTCCAGTTCATTTAATCTAATATTAAATTAACTACTCTCGGGATATCATCTTTTTAAGTAGTCAGAACACATTTGTATGCTCACATTTTTCTGCGGGGTTCATTAAGAGTTAAGGAATTGAACAGAACTGCTTCAAGTAAAGATGAGAGACTTACCCTCCCTTTCTCCCAGATCATTTTGACCTTGCAATGTTTTGGGCATCAAAAGGATGAAACCTAGTTTCCTATTTAGAACCAGGGTCATCACTGATGTCAACTCCAATATGGGCATGGAAACTCCACTATGTCTCAGAAACTCACTGAGTCAAACATATCAGAACCAGAATCAATTCAAGGTTTTTTATTTAGAAACATGAGTTGTAAAATTCCTGTAAAGAGGCAAATATAAGATAAACTTTATTCTGAGAACAAGTCCATATGAGAAAAGGAGAGGTGGTGGGAGGAGCAAAGTAGCAGTGATGCATATGTAATTGGGAGATTTTTTTTCTTTTAATCTAACAGTAAGATTTATGCCTCTGTAACATATATGATAAATTTCACTGGACTTGCAAGAAACAACTGGTAGAAGTAAAGAGGATCTGAAAAAGAAGAGAGAGCTGTTAGCATAGGTCGTCTTGCAAGACCAGAACCTTTATGGTAGTGGAGGTTTCTAGTCATGCTGCTGTGGCCTTGTAGTTTAATTTTTTGTGTGAGTTCTAGAAAAAGAAGATATGTTATGGACCTTTTTATTTTTAAAAAACAAAACACCCAAACAAAAAGAACTCTACACGCACTGGGGAGAGAAGGAAAAAAAAAAGCCCCATGAGTCCATTAACTTCATTGCATGCAATTCTAAAAGAAATCACTTCGGATTAGCTGGCAATTGAAAATCCCTTTGGAAGTTGTTAGCTCATATACATGCTACCCAAGAGAAAATGAAATTGTCACATATTTTGCTTAAGGTGTGGGAGGAAATATCAAATCAAATAGCATTTTACAAGTGCATGTAATAACTTGAATTTAAAACAAGATATGTATTATTCAAGTAATTCTAAGCATGGTATAGTAAATTTTTCATGAAG
Organism: Aegotheles bennettii; assembly: GCA_013398125.1. Lineage (NCBI taxonomy): Eukaryota > Metazoa > Chordata > Aves > Caprimulgiformes > Aegothelidae > Aegotheles > Aegotheles bennettii. The sequence continues at coordinate 206,784 of VZRW01013285.1, forward strand.
GTTAGGAAAAAAAATGACAGAAATATCATTTAAACTGAGTGGTTTTGATGCTGAACTTGAAAGTGAGGGATTTAATAGAACTTTTTTTAATATGACGAGTCTCAGATAACATCATATTTGGCAAAGTGCTTTATTGGTTTTTGGATTAGAGTTTTTCATAAATTTTTCTCTTCAAACTAATAAAATTCGTGTAGCTGTCAGTTTGGATTTGATCCCTATTTTGTTTTGCCTCAACAGTGTAATCTCAATCAGTCTAACTTATTTTTATGCTGCATTTACAGGGTATAAAGATGACAAATCACTCATGTCTCAGTGCTGGTATTTTATCAAAAGTTTGAATATCAAGGCTGAGGACAACAGAGAATGATGAGGCTGAGAACAACAGCAGCTGTGTGACAACAGGGGCTGGACAGATTCATTCACCTCTACACCACCGCTCAATAGTGCATTATGTTAACAGTACCATACAAATCAGCTTTGCAGTGGTGAAGCACAACCTCACTTGTTCTGAGCAAAGGTAGCGGAATCCATGGGGAGGGTAGATAATGGGGTATTGTCTGTGGAACTGGTGAGCTCTTTGTTTTAGACCTCGCCTTGCTCTTGAGAGTCATTTCTGATGCAATTTTGCACTTTCTTTTCATGTTGCTTTACTTCCTGGCTTGTGACTACTGACAAAAGGGGTGGTGGTGGTCTAGAGATACATCAGAACTGACATCAACTATATTGCCTGACCAAAGAGCAAGAAAACTCTATATAAATGCCTTTACTCTGAGTATTTTCTGTTGCATTGGTTTTTATATAGATTTTAAACTCTTAAGAGAAAGGACTATTTCTTCACCATATTTTCATGCAGCACATGGCAGAATGAGGTCCAAATCTCAGGTGAGATATCTAAGTGACATTGTAGAAGTTATAATAATAAGAATTAAACTCTGATAGCTTGAGAAATGTGAGTTTGCTTTCCTAGGAATTTCTATGCCTGATTTCTCTTTTTTTTCTTAAAACAGGCTTTACCTCAACTTTCTGATTCAATAGTCTTATATTTCTGGCATGTAAGATGGTGTTGAGAAGACAGAAATCCCCTGAGCATCATTTGTTGACCAGGCAAAATGTTTCAGGGGAAGAAGTTGCAGAGAAGAATTTTTCAATTACAGTTTCTTAGTCCCTAACTTGTGATGACTCACAAGCAGGGATGTGAGCAGTGTATTTATCCTCTGAGGGTCCATCTCATGTGGCATTTGAAATGATTAGAGAATTAGGAGAAGGGATTAATGTGAAATATCAGGCATGGGAACCTCTTGTGCCAAAGTTGGAGGATCAAATATCAACCTTTGGAAAAGAATTGCAAGCTCTGAATCAGAATTATAATGATCTAAATGAGAAGGCTGAAAGGGCCAGGCATTTATCTGTAATGTTGGCAAATGATACTCTAGGCCTTCACAGGGAAATGGAAGTGATAGAAATTCAAATGAAGAAGTTGAGGTTGCTTGACATGAAAATGAAGGACTGGATATAACTGACACTAGGGACATGATATAGGAGTTGCTTGAACTTCACATTTCAGCTGCTATTGATGAGACATAGGGTTTTTCTGTGTTCCTCAAACTTTTTTCCACTGTTAAAATAAATATATTTGACAGTGGTGAAGTTTTTAATGAAACTCTTTCCTTATTTCTTCAGAGGGCAATAAAGAAGCACTGATGTAAATGAAAAGTACAGGACAAGAAAATCACTATTATTGGATAAGGAAAAAATATGTTATCCTCGCAAAAACTCCTCTGGGGAAGTACAATCCACATCTTAAGAGTATAACAGTTTCTCAACAGTTCTTGGGTTTTGATTTTTAAATTGTTAAACTTTCACTTACAGTTCTTCCTAGTGTACATCTGTGAGTATCTAAAAAGAAATCAAAGCTCATTCTTACAGATTTTTCTTGGAAGAATAGGGCTAGAGCCTTCTCTCAACTGTATCCCTCACCAGTGAAGACTTCTATAATGTAATATCTAATTAGAGACCCTGCAAGTGTGGTTCTAACTTCTGATCTTTTTCCAAAACCCAAGCAGAAGCAGATAATGCTAACTGCTGAATGTGTGTGATCCCAGAGCTCCACTGATCAAGGTGCTATCCAAACACACTCTAATGCATTGCAGAATCACAGTATCTGTAAGCTTGGAAGGGACCACAGAGGATCATCTGGTAAAACCTCCCTGTCCTAGAGCACACGGCACAGGACTGCATCCAGACAGTTCTTGAATATCTCCAGTGAGGGAGACTCCACAGCCTCTCTGGGAAACCCGTTCCAGTGTGTGGGAACTCACACAGTAAAGAAGTTCTTCCTCACATTCAGGTGGAACTTCCTGTTCATCAGTTTCTGCCTGTTGCCTCTTGTTCTATTGACTGGCACCACTGAAAAGAGCCTGGGTCCATCCTCTTGACACCCACACTGTAGGTATTTATACACATTAATGAGGTCCCCTCTTCCTGAGGCTGAACAGGCCCAGCTCCCTCAGCCTTTCTTTGTAAGACAGATTCTCCAGGCCCTTGACCAACTTAGTGTTGGTATAGCTGGACATGGAAGCTAGTGCACTGTTTATGGAATGGTTTAATTAAAATGAGAAGTGCTTTAACCTAAACTTTCACTGTCACATGAGGTTTTTTACTTCACTGAACATGAAGAATTGCCCAAGAAGAGAGGCAGAGGAGTGAAAAAATCTTAAAGCATCAGATTTCTCAGAAGAGAGTGAACAGGAACCAAAAAAGTTCTAGATGATAAATGGCAAAGAACAAGTCAGTAATAGGAAGAAGCTCTAGAGATAAATTTTCTGGGTGTGTGGAATAGGGGAGCAGTAGATACACCCAAAGTAAGGATAAAAATATTAAGAGACATAAAAAATAAAGAATACAGACATTTCAGTGCTTCTACGTTATAAATAATCAATGACAATAGTGAATACATGGTGTAGTATTTGGGCTCATCTTTTAAAAATCATTACTTTTAACTAATAAAGAATCTCTAGTGTTTCTTTCCGAGGGGAAGTTGTACCCTATCCAATAACATTTGGTTCATCTTTCATTGTTTACATGTTAGTAATGAACTTGGACTGCATTTTCTAATCAAGTCCTTAAAAGTCCTCCCTTACCCTTCTCTCCTCTTCTAACCCTCCAATATGTATGTTGTTCTAATTTTAAACTTTCACACACACAATCTGCAGCAATAAACCAATGGAGGAACTGAAGCACAGAGGAAGTGACTTAAGTTCACAGATTAGGTCCAATAGCTGAGCCCTGACCTCTTGAGGCTCTGTTCAGTGCCATTGGGTGCCAGTCTTTGATGAAACTCTTAGATGATTTTAGGATTTTGACCCTTGACCCTTCTGTGATTTGGGTTTCTCCAAAGGTAGTGTATCACTTTGTTGCCAGGAGGAGCCTCTTCAGCCTAAGTAAAATTATTCAGTAGTCTTAGTCCTTTTCATATGGTTTGCTGAGGTCTAACTGACTTAGAAGTGTGTTGCAAATGGCATCTCAGTAAAGAGATGACAAAGACTGAAAGGATAGTAAAGAAAACTACCATCTTTCCAGGAAGAGATTCTCTTCAGCACTGGGATGAGTTTATTGTCAATATTAAGAATATGTTGATGTACAGCTAATAGTATGGGTATATTGTCCATACCAAGCCTCTTTAGTAGGTTGAAAGCATTTCAGCTCTTGGTCTGCCAACCTGACTCTTTTTTATAAATGCTAAATTTCTGTTAAGTAAGAAACATTTTAAACAGTTTTTATACCAACTTTTCATTATTTAGCATGAAAATGAATTTACTTCAAAGAATCTTCTGGCTATCTTCCTAAAATATACTTTTTTGTGTTTTTTTTCTTCTGAGACTAAGGCAAATTTATACTCCCACTAGCTGTGAAAACCCTGAAATCTCTTTCCAGCTGTATTGAAACTAACAAAGAAATGAAAATCCCTGATATTTATGTTATTTTTCAGAAAGTTGCTATCTCTATATAATGAATTAGGCACAACTAATTATCTAGGCACCACAACTGTGAAGATTTCTGTTAACTGAACTTCAAAGCTTTCATGCTGACTGTTTGCAGGAGAGTGTTCATGCTACAATCATCATTGTGCTTGTCTGTTTCTTTTCATAGTGTCAGCAGTAACATGAGATATGCACTGATTTCCTTAATAGAAGCTGAAGGTATGGGGATCCTGATGATAGTAACAGGTTTTCAAAACCTGCCTGAAGCATATACAAAACTTGACACATAGATATGGTCAAATATCATTAAAAAATTCCAGTTATGAAAACTAGGTCTAACGGTATGTTTTGAGTCAGACTTGCAGGACAGACTTTTTAGTTTATAGAGGCTGTTGCCCTGGTAATAGGGACTTAATCTTCAGAGAAGATTTGAGAAATTACTATTGTGAGAAGAACCTATGTTCTGTGTTTTAGTGGGAACTTCATCACTAGTAATCATCTGTCAGCCTGTGTTCCTCTCACAACAGTGATTTTCTAGACTATTCCTATGTGTGCAAAGGACTCTTAATTCCTACACTAAAGGTGTGGAGGTCCTTGCATTCATCCATATAGTGGCATTTGTTTTCCTAGGGTGCATCCATACCTATTACTCCAGATGGGAGATACAGACTAGACTTGTGAGTCAGCCAGCAACAAAGAGGAGGGTAAGGGCTAACTGAGATGAAAAGGGGCAAAGACCTATCCTAGCTTACATCCAATCAGGATTTCAGTCACCTGAGACAAAAAATGAGGAGCTCTGGCATCATACTTCCCAGGAGCTCAGTTCTTCAGCCAGAGGTAAAAACAGAGGTTGAGTGAATAGTGAATTGTGAAGTTATTTTTTTTTTCCAGTAAGCACATGATTTCATGCTTATAAATTGAAGATACAGTATTATTTCCAAGTTGAAAACTCTTTCTTTATCCATTTGATCAATTTCTTTAGATTTTTCTGTACTCTGAACTTCCCTTAGGGGTAGTTGCATCATTTTCCAATGCAGTGTTGGTTGCAAGTTTAATTAACTTGTTGCTTATTTTCCTTTCTGCTATTGAATTTGAATTTTAATATACTTAACATTGATAATAGTCTCTGCCTTAGGAACTTACAGTAAAAAAAATAGGGATATGTACAATATGTGGCTGAGAGTGTCATATACAATTATAAACTTGCCTCTTGCATCTATTGTGAAAGCACTTTATTGTAGAATGGAACTTGAGTGAAAGGCAGTTAATAGCTTGGCTTTAACATAGCTTCTTCCTTATGCTTGTCAACACCTTCAGAAAAATATTATTGACAATGACAATAACTACTCAATGTTCTCACAAAATTGTAGTATTCTAGTATACTCACTACATTAGTAGTATGTAAGGAGGGCTTTTTTTTTTTCCCCTTTGCTCTTCCCATATACCCTTCGTTTTATCTGTACTTAAATCAGTGCTCCTATAAATGAATAGGTGTACACAGAGCACTGATGCTTATCTTATTAGCCTCCTGGATCTGATTTTATCTCACTTAGAGGCAGAATTTGGCTGCAGCTCAACGCTTGCTGCTGTCATGCATGTTACTGGGCATACTAACAGCTACTTTGTCACTGTAATGGATTGCTGGATTGGGGACCAGCTCATCCCTATTCATCAAAGAGCTGAGAAATGTGCATACTTTTAGGAAAGTGTCCAAGCTGTTGACCTTAGTGTTAACTGTGGGGGTGGTGTACCCTGATGCGCTTTGCTGAACTTGTACCCTCTTTGTTTATTAAGAACTGATGGTTATTTCTACCATAGCAAGCTTGTTTCTGGAATCTGTTTCATTCTAAAGTACTGGACTGTGGCCACTTTGCTTCCTTCTACACCTCTCCTAAGAATTAAGTTTTATAAGAACTTAAAGCTCTATTAATATGAGGATAATGGGTTCCAAATGGGCTTTTTTAACCAGGATTTAAAAAACGCAGATCTAACCCACATGCAGTTTAAATACATGTAAACACACTTACAGTTGGAGATTAGTGAGACTTATGCATGCAAAAGCATTGTGCAAACACAACAGCTTTCACTTTACAGAACACATCTTTGTGTGTAGTTTTCATGCTTATCCAAACTTGGAAAGTGGTAATTTTGAAATTACTTGCATGTGACTATACAAGCAGAAACTTGTTCAAAATTAAGTGAACCTGGCAGAGAGGAGAGTACCTTGACTGGTGCTCAGCTGCCTATGTGGTATTTTTTTCTACTGATAACCACTGACAGCAGTTTTCAATAAGTTAGATTTACACAGCCTATACTCCAGAGAAACCCCTTTTTATTTTATGTGGAAATCATAGACTATAAAGATGTAGTTATTAAAGGCCTATGAACAATCTTGTTTGCTTGAATTTAAAATCTGTAACCTCTGGTGTTTAAGGCCCTCCTTCTCTGCTCCAAGTGAGACGAAGTTTTCAGCAATGATTGGTTTTCATGCTTGGCAGTTCCTTTTGTCTATTGCTTTGATGGTTCACTGGTATGTTATAACCAGAAAACTGCAATATTTTTGAAGCTTAGCTCAGAGGCCACATGTGGGTTAGCGGACAACTTCGGCAGCACAAGCAGAAAGGAGTGTGAGTGGGTGCTGCATGCCCATTTTCTTTGTGGGAAAAGCTGGTCACTGAATCATCCCTGTCAGGCAATTTGAGCAGCTCAGATTGCACAGTTGGACTCTCTTCTTAGGCTTTGAGTAGTGAGGCTTACTTTGTGTCCGGCTGTCAGAATATTTTATGGATCATGGTTGTAATTTTTCACTTGCCTGAATTGTCTGCTGTTTAACCCTCAGTTCAGCGATCAGAGCTGCAATCATTTTCTGATTTCCTTTTCAGAAATGCTTGCTTCATATGAAAATGCTCAAAAGTATTTTTCTATACTAAGTTGAACTGTTTTTGTTTCCTTGTTTGCTTTTTAAAGTCCCCTAGAATAAAAGACTGCATTGTTGGTTCCCACTCTGCCTCAACACAACCATCACCAGGGATGCTTTCTCTGGTTTGGACTAGAAAACCCATCACAGGGTTTTGAAAATTTTCTAGTGAAAAAAGTGCTCTAGGAAACCTTATATTCTCACTAAAGTTTTTGATTTTGACAGATTAAGAAATTAAACAGGAAACAGAGAATGAGTTGAAAAATCCATAATTATCTCCAATCCAGGCATGTTCACCAGTGGAGTATCGTGCAAGTTGACCTATGCTCAAAACCTAACTGAGTCTTCCTACACTTCTAGAGCTGGGCCTAGTGAGTGAAACAGGCTTTTTCCTATTTATAAAGCTGCTTTCACATAGGAATACATCAATTTTAGCTGTATTAATGCATAGCAGATGTCACTGATGCAGGGAGCTTCACCCATTTTGTGTGGAGTTCTAGCTTGAGCCACCCTAATCAGAGTTTTATACAAGGAGGAAAGAAAGTCTTACTTAATTACCCTCTTGCCCCTTAAATCTGCCCCATTATATGCTAAATACAATGTGATGGTTAAAGCTACGTTAGTACAGGGCACCAACTTGTATATTATTGCTTAGTTCAAAATCCCGAACAGCAGGTGACAAGGTCTTGTTGCTCTTCTTAGCAAGATGGCTGCTAATCAGGAGCTCTAATGAATAACATTTTAACAGCATCACATTCACATGCATGCCATTAATTCTTGAAGTGCTTCATTAGCGCTCCAAGCCTGGTTTGCTTTCCTTTCTTCACAGCGAAGAATGGAATGGGAAGAGTTCTTGCTAAGGGCATGCTTTGTCAAAGCTTGCTGAAGTTACTTCGATTTTTATTTATTTTAAGTTATGAAATGCTGGAATTCAAATTGGGGCAATAGAATCAACTTTACCCTCAGAAGCATTGAAGTCATGGCTGTAAGAGTTTTACATTCTGGCAATGTATTTTAATATTCAAACGGTACCCAGTTTTGCAGACCTGATAGTGGAGTTGGAAGCTGTTTCCAGATTGCTAATTGACTTTTGAGGGCCTGAAAGAGCATAGCTGGGGCAGTATTACTGAAAAAGTTATTAAAAGAAAAAAAAAGGCGAACCCCTCAAATTCAGTTTTGGTTGAAGTTACCAGATCTGTTCATTTATACACTTTAAAGTCTAAGGTTTTAAACAATTTTGCCCATGAGAAACTTGTAATACTTAATATGTGAATGAGGATATTTACCCAGAGTTGGCAATATAAAAGACAAAATATCAGATTGCAGTGACTTCTTGGCTTCTTGTTTCTTTTGGACATATTTTTCCTTTGCTTACAATTGTTCTATAGCTTTTGTGGATATGCTGTCATCTTTCAGTCAGTTACTGTTGGTTAGAAACAAGCACTCATTATAATTGTCTTTTTAAATCAAGGTTAAAAAACAACAAGCAAAAATGTGTAAAGGGAGGAAGGTGCGGGAGGCAGCTAGGGAGGTAAAGTAAGGTTGACAGAAATGTTGGAGCAATAAGACAGAAGAGAGAAATCCAGCTATCCCAGAGAAAGCCTGAAGACATTGAAAGTCAGCTTGTAATGGTGTTATCCTGAACCTGTGGTTGTCTATGGGGTTGGGGAGTTGTCTGATTATTTTTTTCTTAATTTCCTGGGAATTTGGTCAACTAAATGTAGGCCCCAAGCCACCTCCTGACTGGAATTAATGTATCCCCAGGGGTGAAGAGGTGTCTTTTTCTGTTCTCTTTCTCTGCTTCAGCTCCTTTGCTTTCCTTGTTCTCTTTTGTATCCCATTTTCATAATTTATCAGTTTTCTCTCTGCAACTTTGTTTTCTGTTTCTGTGACATCTCTCTGCTCTGTTTAAACATTTTTTGCCTCAACTGCACTTCTGCTTTAGATAATGCCTCCTTTCCTCTGCTTATTTCTTTTTCCATCCTCTGCTGCCCTCTCTGATGACTTTATCTCTTTTGCTCCTCTACTTAATTGCTGTTCTTTCCTTTGCTCCAGATTTTTTGATCCATTGCCACACAGCTTTGCCTGCTTTTTTATTACTGATTTTCTTTCTTAATTTTCTTTCTTCCTTGTATCTGGTTGTATTAGGATGGCCTGTATCTTAATGTGTTTCATACCACTGAGATCAAGGTAACATATTCAGACCAATGAAACTATATGTGAGCTGGAATTAGAGGCAGATTTTTTCTACATTTCTCTTCATTTTCCTCTCTGAGGATAAGACAGAGCATCAAAAAACCCTAGTACATCAGAAGTGTTTTTCTAGTTGTCAGAATGAGTTTTAGCAGCTGATAATTCCTTATGAAGTAACCAGATGTGCTCCCAATAAATTTGTGGTTGACCATCAAGCTAGATCAGTTTAGATAATTTCTTTGCTTGTTATGTTAGCACCTTAAAATCTACGATGAAGTTTGAGACCACCATTCTATATGACTCTTGTAAAACACATTCCTGAAACAGAGGCAAGAAACAGTAAGAAGTATCCCCTTACTCTTTATCTAGATACTAGATTTGGTATCTAAGATAGATCTAGAGACAAGTTTTCAGAGATTTTTAGAGCCAAATGTTTACTAAAAATCTTCCCCAACTATAAGGAGAGAGGGAGGTGAGCCACCAGGAAGACGAGAGATGGAAATGGACTTACTCCAAATCTCACAGGAGCTCTGACCATGGCAGAGCAAAGAAAGAGTTTTGAGATTTCTAATCTCTAGTCCCAGTGGCTTTTTGTCTATTTGACTGTGGGAGATCTTAGTGATGAGGTTTCCCATTACATTATATAAAACTGTTTGTCTTCTGCTGTGGTGCTATGCCTCCATGGAGGAAAAGAGCATGTTTAGAACCAGGCAGACGGAGACTGTCAAAGATCAGGACTATCTTGTGTTGCTCAAGTGCTTTCCACCTTGAAAGGAATATGAAAAATCCTTAGCTTGTTCAGAAGGCTTATTTTTTCCTAACTGCTTCAAAGACCTAATATCCTTAAAATAGCAATTTTTAGAAATAATCTTGATTTATTTCAGTATCGCAGTGGAATATCCACAATACCACACTCTTACATAGTGCTTTCCTTCCATACTTTTCAAAGAGTTTTACAAGCAAAGTCAGTATCATTTTTCACATTTTACTACCAAACTCAGCCTTACATGATAAAGGTTTAAATCTTGTATAACATTTTTCTGTTCTGCTTCCCAAAGCTGGGATGAAATCCTGGCTTCCTGAAGTCAGTGGCAGCCCCATTAACCTCCAGTGGAGTTAGAATTCCATCCTCAGTGCCTGTCATCTATTTCACTTTCTCAGCTCTTAATACCCTAGAAAATTGAATTCACTGAAGCAACATTCACTTCAGGCCAGGCTCCAGGGAATTCGATCTCAAATTCAGCCTTCAGAGATGTGGATGGACCATAAGCTTTTGCCTTCTGGCAAACAGAGCAACAAGGGGGCCCTGAAACCTCACTATTCTTTCTGCAAACTTTCTAAAACATATCACTCCAAAAGAGAGAAAAAAAACCAACAAAACAGAGTATTTCTATAAAGGATCCTTGTTTTGAGTATTGCTGTTATCTTTTGACAAGCTGTGTCTGGCTGCGAGAGGATATCTCTTGGTTTGTCCAAATATTTCAGAGGTGCAACAAAAGCATTCAACAATATGGGAGTGAGAAAGATAGTAATTGAACTTCAGCAGTTCATTGATGAGGTAAATAGCAATAAAAAGGAAAAAATATATGATTGAATCAAAAAAATGCAGTGCAAGACAGTTTTCTTCACTGTTCAGTACCTCTGTAGGCTTATCAGCATCAGGATGGCTTAAGCTTCTCTCTTGTTAGTCATAAGGACCACTGTCTGCAATTCCACATTTCTTCATTTGGGATATATTTCCAAATAAATGTAAATCTGATGCTTGGTTTTAGTCTACTCAGTTGGGGTCTTCTGACTGAAAAAGGCAAAGCGAGGCTTCCTGCAATGAAAGCACTGGCTTTATGGTTAATCCTGCACATCTTAACATTGTATTTACCTGATCTTATAAACAACACTGAGGCTGGAACAATTTGGACAGTCAGCGGCTTAGGATTTCTGAACTCTTTCCTGTCATAAATTCAGGTCTCATGGTCTTTCAATGATTTTCTCTGCTTAAAGCTTTTCTTGGGGGACACAAAAACAGTGACCATAATGGCCTTTACAACAATTTGGAGCTAAAGAAGCATGGGGTTTTGTCTCAGTCACAATTGTTTCTACGGTGTTAATAGCTCTCTGGGTACAGAAATTTGAAATGGCACACAGCTTGTGGCTTCAAGGTTCACAAAATTATTTTATGGCCAACCTAAACCCTGTAAACCAGTTAGCAAATTCTACACTTAACTTTTACTGTTTTCTTAGTCTTTTTAATCTATCTAATATATTTTAATCAAATCTTGCTAAAAAGTTATTTTAAATAGCTTCCCAGAGACTGTTTCTGAATGTCTTTTTTCATAAAAATTGCACATTGGCTTAAAGCAGACCTCCAGCCTACCCCAGAGAAATCTGATCAGAGTTTTGAATTTTAGGAGTGCAGAAGTTGGCTGGCTGTGTAACAGCACAGCAAAGCCAATGCAGGTTTCCTTATCCAGGCTCCCATTTGTGTTCTCCTTCCCAACTTCCTTTGACAGTGAGCTTGAAGCAAAGTCTTAGAAGTGCGTTCTGAGAATTGTCCAGAAACTTTGGGTAGATAACTGAGTTTCCATCCCTGTTCATACCATTCAACAAATAGCAGGAAAGGTGTGTGCTTTTCAGCACTAAAGAGTCAAGTATTTGATTATAGCTTGTAGATTTGTGATCCCTTGGCCCTAACCCCTTTGAGTTTACCAAAATTTGTGTGTATTGCCTAGTGCCTTGATCAAGACTCACTTAAAAGACTTTGTTTTACCGTAGTCACGGAGGCCTCACCGCAGTTTTTGTGTGGTGGGTTCCTGAACCACATCACTGTACAGAGATTCCCTCTCCCACACAAAAATACTTTTTATGTGCGTGAAAAGCATGTTATTCTTACCCAGTCACATTCAAGGCATAAAGAAATGTATTAATCCAAAAAGTGAATCTGGTCAAAGTACAGCTCCTACTTGGCCCCACCGCATACACACACTTAGAAAGCTCTGGAAGAACAGCAAGATTTTCTCATACTCAGTGACTGAGTTAGAGAAGTAATGGGGGTTTGTTTGCAAGGGAAAGTACATAAGAAAAAGAAGCTGGCATGGGGAGGGGGACGGGGGCCAGAAAGAGGAACCCTTCTGTGGCTTTTGTCTGTTAAAAATTATAAGAGTATCACTTCTCATCATAAAGGATAACAGAGGGATTTTCATCGCATTGCGCACAGTACCTAAGGTAGTCGTGGTTCAAACTTTAAAGGACAGGTGAAGAGAGAGGGAGCTGAATGCTTGCCTTGTATATTGGAGAAATTGTTCATTCGTGTGAAATGCTGACCTCTGTCATCCTGCCAAGCTGACTGGGCCCTAGGGTGAGCGGCTGCTTGAGTGCTGGTTGCAAAAGTTAAAGCTGCCTGGGGAGTACTTTAAAAGGACAATGTCAAGGTTGGTATACGCAAAATCTGACCTATCTGTTTTTTTTCCTCCCTCTTACATCTATTTGAAAAGTTCATGTCATTTGTTTTTATGTTTTTAAAAATCTTTTCATCTAAACCAAAATTGCTATTGAGGGCTAGTGATTAGGAGGAGAAGCTGTGAGAGTCCAGTGTTCAGTGTGGTGATGCAGATGTCAGGAAGAAGGAAAGATCCTGAAATAAAACTCAAGTGTGGGGACTGTCTTTGAATTAGGTGATAATTAGTAACAGAGAATTCAGGTTTAAAAGGGTAACAGTCATTTAGAAAAGAGCAAGGATATCTTTTATTAATGAAAATATCAATGCAGATCCAAATTTAAGTCCATGAGAAGTTAATTCTATTTATTTTTATTCTGATAGTTTTTGTTCTAGTTTTATGGGCTGATTCTTTCTCTGTAATATTAGTTTGTTATATATAATTCCTGTCATAACTGAAATACACCCCTCTTATTTTCTTTGCATGATGGCCTAATTGAAAACACATTGTATCAGTATCGTTTTCCTCTATATGACATAGTATCCCAAGACCCGCATCACTATTATAACCTTGCTATGCTACTTGCTATAGAAACTGTCATGCAAGTATTGTACCTAGCTGAAAAGTCTCTAGTCTAACTGGAAAATAGATGAAACAACTACACGTGCAATTCATACAAGGGAAAAATAATTTAAAAAAAAAAAAACAAAACCAACAGAAACAAGAGGAAGTAGTAAAATAAAAATAAAGAAAATATTTTTTGTACATAATTATGATGTTTCTCAGAAGATGCAGGGGAGGGGAAAAAAAACACCACAAAACCTGAACTCTGAGGATTGCTGTTCACCACTGCAATCACCCTACAAATTTCAGAGTGCTCAGATAAAATGATCATGCAATATACTGCATGATCACAAGAGGGCGACCAGATTGGGCAACTTTAAAGTTCTTTTCCAAGTTTTCGTAAGTTTATCCTATTTTCAAAAAAGTTTTCCTATGAACTGTGATGCTCACTTCCAGTTTCCTTCTCAGTTCTGAAAAACATGCAACTACTAATTAGCTCTGGCATGTCACAATCTCTTTCCGAGCTCCAAAATATTATCCTGCTCTCTCTTTATGTTGGACAGGCTTTTCTAAATCCTGAAGGAGTAGATGACCTTGCTCTGCTCTGTGGAACAGGGCAGCTCTGGTGAATGGGAGAAGAGTGGAATACAAGTCTCACAGTAGCCAGTCCAGCCTCAAGGATATAGTAGTGGCCACAGAGAACAGGCAGAGGCTGCAAGGTTAATCTGTTCTTCTGTCCCTTCCCAACCCAAACTGTCACAAATCATGCTGTGCCTTGGGAATATCACTTTCGCAAGGCCTTTGAAGGATATACCAAATTCTACTGCTTGCTGACAAAGATGATGACTGGAAAAAGAACAAATCCACACCACCTTTTTGCTAGGCAAACCTCTACAATCATAATTTTAAAATTCTCTTTCTCTTTGTAGCTAAAATTTCCCATATCCTCTAAAGCAGAGTAAAAACCCAGGCAGCAGTAAAGAAGCTGTCCTGGTTAAAAGACACTCTGCCTCCTGCCAGCTAGGCTATTTAGTGTTTATCTCTATTACATCCATCTGTAGCTAATTGTATAGTTATGGTAATAGTGCCCTCCAGAGGAATTTAAAGGAATTATAATACTCGGAGCTAAGACAAAAGATGTTTTAAGAGAGTGCAACAGGAAAATGGATTATTATTTAAATGATTAAATATTTCAACCTCAGGGGAAAAGAATCTCAATATCAAAACTCTTTCTATTTTGCACGTGCATTTACATTTAAGAATACCATATCCTAGCTACAATAGTCTTCTTCATAGCCTGATAGCAACCATGAAGTTTGCATAACTCCATTTGAATCAAGGATATAAAAGCAAATCAACCAAGCAAAGAATGAGATAACTATTCCTAGTCTGCAGCAGACATGAACAATGTATTGAGTGGGCTCCAGCCTCGGTCTAGGGTGTCTGGATTTTTCTTGGACTTGCTGCTATAAATTAGACATGGCATAATTAATTGAGGCAGTAAGATGGAAGTGCAGAAGTTCAAGGGGTGCTTTGAATGAGATTTATTTTAATATCAAAATAAACCGTGCTTATCTTCTCAAATTCCAGTATAGATTTGTATCAGTTGTAACATGCTGTGACACTGGGCCTCAAAGGAAGGGCATGCTACAGTGGTACAGTGTGATATCTTATTTTAGACTGTGTCCTGGAGGCCTGCAGTACAGCCTTCTGAGATGACACCTCAGCACCTGAATGTCAGGTGTATTTAAAATTCCTTGCTTTTATTTTTCTTTTTTTTTTTAAGGCTCTCAGCCTATGGGGTCAAATTGCTTTGGTTTATATCCTGAAACTCCTGTCCCCTGTTCCTCCAAAAAACAACCAGCCTTTAATGAAAACTGAAATGTCAGTTTGTTCTGTATTCATTTGCTTTTAGGCATACCCCAGGCTCGTGTTTGACCTGAACACTGCAGGTTTGCAGTCAGGTGTCCAGTCTTGGAGCTTTGCATCAAGACAGCTCCCACATCGGTGCTGCCAGAACTGGAAGGAGCAGTCTGGTGTTCTTGTGCTTGGAATCAGATGGATCTGGTAAGTGCAGCACTTCCTTGGGAAAGAAAGGAGATGATTGTGCTGCTTGTTATCTCTTTGTAACAGGATCACTGCCCTCATTCTACAACTTCTAAACTGAGGTTTCTTATTTTGCATGAACCTCAAAGGAAAGTGAAAGGAGCTAAGCACAGGCTGGTGGGGCAAGGGTGACAAGACTTCACTGCTGAATGTAGGGAATGTACCTAACCCCAAAGCTTTCTGTTTTTCACTTTCCTGGCAACCGTGGTGAAAATTGTGTCTCGCCCTGTCTGCATTCCTGTCACTAGTGCATGGTGATTTTGGCCATCTTGTAGGCTGTGGTGATAGATGGCTCTACCTGCTTCTTTTATAGTAGTTGCCTGCCTCTTCTTACCCAAAAGTACCAGCAGATTACTCTCTATGTAGCCTATTGATCTTTTTGAATGCAGGAGTTTCCTGGGTTATTGAATGGGTGGGGATGAGTAGAGCTCTCTCTTGCATTTCTCTCTTCCTTTGCTAAGCCAATGCTTGCCAGGTGATCTGATCTCATTATTTTTTGGGAACTTGTCCCTGGAAGATACCAGCCACCTGTAGAGGCCATTGTGTTTGGATACTAATTCCTTCTTCTTCATTGTCCCCTGAGGTATCCCTACTTGGGCACAATTTTCTCTTGCCCTCTCTGCCTGGGCCTCACAGTTCCCCCCAGATGTAGGTGTGTAGCAGCTCAATCCTGATGTGAAACACCATGCTGCTGACTCCCTTCTTGGCATCAATTTGTTCCTGCACTTCAGAGGAAGACAGAGGAAAGTGTGGAGGCCAGAGGAGCAGAAACAAATAAGGGTTGGCTGGCCTGCCTAAAAGAGTGCAAGGCAGAACACAAATCTAAGTCACAGCTACTACAATGGGATGAGTACCTTTGTCATCATTGAGTAGGGTGCATGTTTATTGCTGCAGAAGTGCTGCTGTGTGAGTACTTTGCTCAGCTCCAGCGGATGTACCTCACTTGTTTAATTCTACAGGTCCTGTGAACAGGGTCTTCCCTGTTGCTCCCCTAGTTCATAAATACGAAAACATCATTACCAAAACCATGAGCAGCACAGCACAGGACCTGACATAGCAAAGAGCAGTTGCTATTCTAAGGATTATCTGTGCGGGTACCATTGATGTGGAAGGTACTTTGGGATGATAGATGAAGCTGGATTCTCAGCACTGGAAGTATGTCTTTGCCAGCCACTCATTCATGGGCTGGCCCAATTGTGGTGGAGGGCTGCTGTGAGCTTAATTTCCACGTAGCAGTTGGCAGAAATATGTTTTATTGCAGGTAAGCAGTCTCTTTGCATTATTTATGTGAAAACTCCAGTAAATTATTGTTGGCTTTCATGCTGCAGGTAAAGTTTTAATGAAAACAGTAATGAATGCTTTGCTGGCATGCGTAGGCAACCTAAGTATGCAGCCAAATTAGCTATCTAAGCAGATGCTTTATATCCTGAATTGCATATAAGGAATGCTGTTCAGTTGGTTTAAAAATTATATATACACCCACAAACTATTTTTTTTGTAAAAGCCATATGTTTATTTTTCGTTTTTTGTTTTTTTTTTTAAGAAGTGTTTCAGTTGTACTGTGAGCAATTATGACAGTAAAATTAAAGTCAGTAGAAAGATATAAGAAGCTACCCATATGCAAGAAGTTCTGGGGAAAATCAGAAATATTGCAATATATAAGACATAGTACTGCAATATGTGCACTATTGCAAATGTAAGCAAAGCATCCTTGTGGAAAGGCATAACGAGACAAGGTTGATACTGTGTAAGTAAGCTATTGTTTTGGCTTTAGATGCCTGTATTTTTATACTTAAAGAGTTCTTAGTTTGCTTTCTTTGATAAACGCAGTAGAGCTGATTCAGATGTTATACTAGGCTTACAGTATATACTGGCTTATAGTATCATATATACTGATTTATAGTAGAAACCTAGTGTAAGGTTTTATAATTTCACTGGTTTCACTGAAGGTTCTTGTGGCATCAATAAGAGAAAAGGATTCAGTTGTACTACTTCATCTGAATACTGAACAAACAACTGAGCTGACACGTCAGGTGAACCAAAAGTCCACTCACAGCAAAACCCAACAAGGAGTGCAAGTGGGTCTTTATTCACCATTTCCCCTTCTCTCTTGTGTGGTCACTTAGGAGCTGAATTTAAAGGCTCTGATCATCTTTGTGGTTCTCCTCCAGACGTGCTTCAACTTCTCTGTGTCCTTCTCATGCTGGGGACTCCAGAACTGGACACAGCACTCCAGGTGGGGTCTTACCAGAGTAGAGGGGGAGAATCTCCTCCCTCAACCTGCTGGTCATGCTGCTTTTGAAGCAGCCCAGGATACTGCTGGCTTTCTGGCCTGCAAGCACACACTGCCAGCTCATATTCATCTTATCATCACCCAACACCCCCAAGTCCTCAGGGCTGTTCTCAATCCATCCTCCACCCAGCCTGATCTAGGTGCAGGACTTTGCATTTGGCCTTGTTGAACTTCATGTGGTTTGCATGGGCCCACCTCTCCAGCCTGTCAAAGTCCTTCTGAATGGCATCCCTTCCCTCCAGCATGTCGACCACACCACACAGCTTAGTATCATCAGCAAACTTGCTGAGGGTTCACCTGATCCCATAGTCCATGTCACCAACAAAGATGTTGAAGAGCACAGGTCTCAATATCGACCCGCTCGTCACTGATCTTCACTTGGACATTGATCTCTTGACCACGACTCTTTCAGTGCAACCATCCAGTTAATTCCTTATCCACTGAGTGATCCATCTGTCAAGTCCATGTCTCTACAATTCAGAGATAGGGGTGTTGTGCAGAACAGTATCAGATTCTTTGCACAGGACATCAGTTGCTCTTCCCTTATCCACCAACTCTGTAACCCCATTATAGAAGGCCACCAAATTTGCCAGGCATGTTTTGCTCTTCGTGAAGCCATGTTGGTTGTCACCAATCACCTCTTCATTTTCCATGTGCCTTAACATAGTTTCCAGGAGGATGTACGCTATGATCTTGCCAGTAACAGTGAGTCCTTTGGGGTGTTCTCTGCTCTCATTCTGCTCTAGTAATCCTATAGAGTCCCACGCACCATGGAGCTGCAACAGGAGGGAGTTTTAGGAATGGGGGTGAGCCCACTCACCAAATTTTCCACAGGAAAAAGCTTGCTGTAGCAGCTAGGGAGCTTGTTCTTAACAGTGTGCTAATATCACAAGATTGTGTTTTTATATTTGTACAGTCTATGATATGAACAATTTCTGCAAGGTCAACACACCCTGTTGAATACACTGGAAGGACAAAGCTGAATTTCACAGAAAGCCATTGAATAAGCACACTGGACTGGGGAGACAAAAAAGAACAGCATAAGAAAACTGTGGAAAAAATCATGGAAGGTAAGAGAAATGGAAGAAAACTGCACAAAGTGCATTTTATAAAGCTGTATGTGCAAAAGCTTTGGCTTTAAGCACTCCTCCTCAGCTTCGGGATGTTTGACTCTCTCAGCTGAATTTGTGGCTAAAGCGCTTAAGATCTTTTCTTGTGTCACTTAGTTTTTATTAAGTGTTTATATGTATGTATACACATATATTATAGTCTTTTATAGATAGATATATATAAATATGCACACACGTATATGTATGTATCCATATACATGTATGTTTACATACATATATATAAAAACATACAAATATGAGTGTGTGTGTATATGCACATGTGTATATATGCATATAAAAATCTGCCTGCTTGTCTTATTTTGACATTATATTTTAAGATGTTTGCAGTAAGACTGTTCTCCATTCCAGCACCTAATTTTCTCTGCAATTTGACTTTTTAAAGCTGGAGTAGTTATTTCTACCAGAAACAACTCTCGTAAAGTGTGCTGTTCCTTTCAGATCATCAAAGTACAAAAGATGGTCAAATAAAAGGAGGGATTAAAATCCGTAGTCTACATTTAGTCATGGCTAGCTTTGCAGTCTGTGCATGCAGACTGTGGAGGTTAATCTTTCACAACAGCATATTTCAAACCTCAGGAGGGTGTTGGTAACCTAGTAACTTTGTGTATGATATGTAGGTGTCAGCAGAGCCTGTGAAAATGTTTTCCGTGTAAAACAAAATGTTTTCTATTTATTTTTCTTGGAAAAGTGAAACTTTGCTTCCCTCCCCTTCCCTCCCTGTCCTTTGCCTGACTTGTTCTGTGTGAGTAAATAGAGAGTGAGAGCGTTTTCAGAACTGGAAAGTCCTTTTTGCCCTTTACAACAAATGTCTCCCTTACTGATGAATCATTTGACAATGAGTCAACCACTGTACTCTGTTTGTTGCAACTTCTAATTTCTTTGCCTAGCAGAATCCACTCTGCTGGGCATTACTATACATATAAGAAGGCACAATTCCTGCTTGATGAAGCTTGTAATTTAGAAAAATAAGGGTCTGTAATACAAACTCCCCCCAGATCTTAACATCTTTTTGTTACCAGAATTCTTGTTCATCTGCTGCTTAAACAAAGTCTTGACATTGATCATTTTGTTTCCACCAGCACATGGAAAAAACCCTGTTGTACCTATGCATTTTTGCTGATACCTTTTCATTGCTTTGGTGCAACAGTACTTTGGAGCATTGATCTTAAGGTATTATCACACCATCTTCAAGAAGGATCTCAACAATCATGAATCTTTTCCATACAGGGCGACCTTCTGACAGGGATCATATTTGTCAGTGATGGTGACAGTTTCAATGACATTCCCTGCAGTCAGACATAAAGCTTAATTGCCACTCTGCTTGGCACAGTGCTCTCTGTTCCTTACCCACAGTTTTGGGGAAACGACAGTAGGTGGCACTGGAGAATAGTAACACAGGCTGCTGGAGCTGTTATGAAATGGAGCTGTTTCCTCACTGGGTCTCTGTTTAGCCAGTTTTCTGGCCTCATGGATTGCTGAAACACTTCGCTGCATTCCCTTTGCAAGCCTGTTATTACTCAAGGCTTCAAACACAAGAGTGCGATTTGGGGAAGCTCCAAACTGTGTGTGAAGCAACACTGGGAGGAAAAGCCTGATGAAAACGCTGTATTTCATCCTGGGGCGTGTTAGAATGACTATTTTGCCAGATCTTTACTGGCAGCTTTTTATTAGACCTAGATCATACAAGCACACTCACACACGACTACATCAAATACATGACTCTTCTTTAATCTGAGTGAGGTGTAGGCTCCTGCCAGTTGGTGGAGCAATGAGAGTATCTAACAGAAGAAAAGTGGGCAGCCCTGGGAGTATCCAGTTTTCTTTGTCTCTAAAGATTTTGTCCCACATGCCAGCAAAAGAGGAGGAGACAATTCTTCGTAGTTCTAGGAGGAATTAGTGTGGAAAGTGACTCAGCAGCTTCCTGCTTACGACTTCGATGGGAAACAGAAAACAGTAAAATAGTGGCCACCTTAAAAGCCCAATAAAATCCTGAGAATGTTTAGACTTCCTGAAGAAAATCTTCATAACCTTCTCCTGTCAATCACTGTGGGGAGAGAGGGGGATATGTCCCAGCTCAGGTCATATTAAGCTTATAGCCTTCTCTGTTTGCTTGGGAAAACGAGCTCTTCCCGTACATATTTCCTCTGCTTTCTCGATCCTCCTCCTTTTACTGTGTCCAATCACTGTGGGCTGAAGCAACATCACACTGCCATAGCCTCTGAAATGACAGCTCCTAAAATTGTGTTCCTCTCTCTCAGGATTGCTTCACAGTAATCACTGGTAATGAGTACAGTATACCACAAATGCCACCAAATGGTTTGTGGAGCAAGTTGACATTTTAAGGGTTGGAGGATATATAAGAGTAAAATGCATCACCTTTCACCAACTGAAATAAATTTTGTCCTTGGCTAGCTGCTTTTAAATCAGTGATATCACTTACAGCTTTTTGCTATGCTTTGAAGGTCAGGGTTTTCCCTGTAATGCTTTATCAAATTATTACTTCATTCAGTTTATCAGATATAAGATATCTGAGCTTAATTATTAACTTTAAATGCTTTATCATAATCTTTTCAGTCTTACTGCATGGCTTTATAACAAATATTTTGTTGATATTGACTCCCTCACTAGCTTTGAGGATATTTTCCTGTCTGTAACAACCTTGGAGTAGACTGGGATTGGGATTTTCTGTGAATTCTGAGTAGGCACTTCAGTGGAGCAATTTATACCTTTTTAAGGAATGGTATGAAACAGAGAGGCAGATGGTCCCTGAGGGAACTCCCACTGCATGGTGCCTGGATCAACCCCTGCTGCTCCCTTTTATGGAGGATTCTGGGCTCCTGGAGGTCTAGGAGATGTTTGTGACCAGTGCTGTATTTACTCCAGCTCTTCAGAAGGCCCTTTGCAGAGGGGCAAGGCTTCGTTGGTCTTTGGGAAATATACCAGCAGAAGGGAGGTTCTTTCCCAATTAATTGTCCCAACTCTTCATATTGAGGAGCCAAAGCCAGAGGGCCTCTCTGCCATGCAAGATTTGTACCATCCCCTTCTCCAGTGAGCAGAGCTAGGAGCTCCTTTCAAAGCACACACCACCAGTGCCGATAGATGGAAGCTGCATGAGGAGGGAGTAAAATTTCTGAATGCTCTTCTTGTGCAGAAGTGTTTCTAAGAGGCAAGTCTTCCCCTTGGAGAAGCTGTCTTATTATTTTAAACATGTTTGATACTTGTACTGTAGGTGTGAGATCATCTACCACCATGTATAAAAAAAAGGGAAAAAAAAAAACAGAAAAAAAAAAAAAGAAGAAAAGAAAGGTGGAGTCCCCAAATTGCGAAAGAGAACAGATAAGGTGTTACCTTTTTATTGTTACTGCCGTTTGAAATTTCCCTGAAGGAAGACGTGGGAAAGAATTGTTACCACAGTAAACCGGTTAAGCAGGAAGGAAAGCTTCTGACACAAAAGTTACACCCCCTTGATACTGAAAGCACATAGGTCATCTGAATGTGTCTGTGAGCAGGAAGACGTAGGAGACTGCGTATTCTTCTAACAAGTTGCATATTTCAGGTAAGAGGTTGCAACAAATATTCTTACCACTTAACAAGTGGCCCAGTTGTATCCTCCTGGGTTCCAATACAAATGGCAAGTTGAGATCACATTGCACCAAGCTTTTATACTAGAATGCATGTGCATGCTGAAGTAAGGAAAGTACTTTTGTGTGCTTAGATGGCAACTACAATATTGTGAGCATTGTGCAATGCTGTCAAATATCTTGATTTGTAGTGAATATTTTACAGCATTTGTTTAGATTCTCCTGTAATACACCCCACCCCAGAAACACATGATTATACGAAGACACATCTGTCATTTGAAAAGAAAAGGCTTCATAGCTGTAGGAGAAAAAACCCAAACCCTCCAAAATGTGAATTCAGAAACCACAAGGCAAAGAAAATTAACCTGAAAACTTCACCTTTCTTTTTTTTAATGCATTATAAATTTTATCTTATTAGTGATTTTTGAGAATTCAGTGTTATCAATGTACTTCGCACAATTCAAATGGAGTAAGTAATAGTGGCTGACAAAGAGCCATATCCTTTCATGAACTCTGTATGTGTTTGGAAAGGGATCGGGAGTTGGCCCAAACACAGAGCCTAGTCTGACTAACTGAACCAGCAGTTAACACTTAAATCACTGAGATTTACAACACGGCATGCTGAATTTCCAGTCTGAATAGTTAATAATGCAAGCCTATATAAAAGAGACACGGTGCTACAAACGGTGCTGTACAAGAGTCTGCTCCCTGCCAGGCTCTCCCTCTGCTGTGGTGCAGGCTGGCAGAGGGAGCCAAGTGCATGGTGCAGACTTCTTGTTACTCAACGTGGACTTCCCAGCCCACTGAGGAGAACAGGGGAGCAGAAAGCACGGAGCAGCCTTTGCCACTATAGCTAAACTGCCTGCTTGTAAAGACCGCTAGGAAAGCTATACTTCTCCTGAACAGTATGGAGAGTCCAGGAGATAAACATTTACATACAGGTAGATGGAAGTGGGCTCTCTCTGTGTGAATGAGAATCTGTCAGAGAAATGTGGGATGCTGCACAAAAACCTTAGTGATGAATACACAATGTTAGCTGTTAGACATTTATGTATCACTATAAACAGAAGTTGTTTGAAATGTAAAAAAATATTTTAAAAACAGTTGAAAAGGTGTAGAAGTTATTGTATTTTCTGTCTCTCTATTATAGTCTACCATGTAGCCAAGCTTTATTAAAGAAGATGGGGCTGAAGGGATATGTCACTCTGACATATTGTGAATTTTTCCAATTTTAAAGACAGAAAAAAAATAATAAAAGACATAATTTTTCTTGATTTAGTGGATATATCTTTTTCTTTCTTGTTTTCTTTTTTTTATTTACCTGCAGTAGAAATGAGAAATAGAGGTTGTAAATGAGGACAATTTCATGAAAAAACCCTTATTGCTGTGCTTATTATTTTTTTCTGAAAAAAAAAAAAAGGTGTCATCTTAATCTAAAAACATAGTGAGCTTCAGGTTTCACTCTGAGAGAGAGGTGCAGAGACTGTAATTGAAGTTCATGCTCAGATCACCATTCGAAGTGGTATGCATCATTCTGGTTATTTGGCTTACTGTAACTTCATAAATGCTTTTTTCTTTCAACACAGTTAAAGCAAAGCAAAGTACACAACACATGGAATCACTAAGTTGAGTGCTTGAAAGAGTAGTTCGGCCTCTAATTTGGAGTTTTCATTTCAGCCTATTTAACTTTTCATTTCTCTTCTCATTCCTCACTGTGGGTGACAGAAGCCTGTGTCACCTAGAGTTTGACTTCAAATAAAACAAAAATAAATAAAGTTGTGATGAATACCTTCTGTTGTAATATAGATTTTCATTGCAAGGCACTATTATCTGAACTAATACAGTATAGGTCTTGAGGACATATTGGAAAATGCTATTTGTAGAGCTAAGCTTTAGCAATTTTTGAGCACACTTTTTATCTCTGTAGCTTTTCTTTCCAGCTAGGGAATACATTTTTTATTGAATTATTAAATCAGATCTTTCTATTTCTTTTATGTGATAATGCATCCAGCACAACTGTGTACTTTATGTAGTATTGCTATTCTCTGTCATTTATGTTTTTAGGCTACATCTGTATCACTAAATGAAATAGGCCAAGGCCTTGAGGGCGAGTGCCCCAAAATAGATTTTGGTTTTAGAACTAAGCTCTCTTCCTAAAAAAGATACCCTCCTGCCTACTGACAGCAATCTCCACTACATGCTGCCCATCTGAACCATAGGACTACATGGCACATGCCAAAATCATATCAGGAAGTTTGCTAGTAACAACATGAATGACGGTGAGCTTCTACAGAAGCTCAAGCCCTTGCCTGTTCATTTACTAGAAAAGATACAACATCAGGCTTTGAAGATATATCTTTTTGAAAAAACAAAGAAACAAAAAAAAAAGCTTGAAATTATTTACTTATATTTGTTTTCTTTTATATATGCCATATGCAAGCTTTTGGAGTGTAGTGGTTTGAATATTAATTGGAGACCCATGTCTTCTATGTTCTTTGACTTAACTTTTCTTCACCTGATTACAGTAGGATAAGAAGTGGTAGAGTGTGAAGAAATTTGAGGCA
This sequence comes from Aegotheles bennettii, assembly GCA_013398125.1. Lineage (NCBI taxonomy): Eukaryota > Metazoa > Chordata > Aves > Caprimulgiformes > Aegothelidae > Aegotheles > Aegotheles bennettii. Next base: position 231,543 of record VZRW01013285.1, read on the forward strand.
CAAAAAAAGAGGAAGATGTGAATGAAACTGCCATTAAAGTGACCATTAATGTAAATCTTTCCTGCCTGCTTGCTTTTTGGTTCCTGTGTTAATTGTACTATACAAGTGTAAAATAATGGATATAATACAAAGATTTTCTTTAATATTTATCAGAATTGGTATCTAAGTATTTAGACCAATAGTTTCAGGCATCCTGTTGCTGTTTTTTAGGAGTCCATGGTAATTATATAATTATAATAATAATAAATAATAAAAATGTCTGGAAATAGGAAACAGGCAAAAGAATACTCAAGTTCCAAATTAAGAAAATATTTTCACCCTGTGGAGAAAGCACTAAAGCTGAAAAAGACCAAAGAAGTGTACTGCTTTCACGATACTAGATATTTTTGGGTTTAACTTTTATTCTATGCTTCGTTTCAGTGGCTATGTAGCTCCAGTTCTGAAAATTCCTCTCTTGACCTTGCAACTGTTGTAAGACTTCCCTGAGGATTAATAAAACTGAACAGAAGAATCAGCCATGGCATACTTTGGGATGGTGCCTTTCTCACACAATGAATTTCGTGAAGGACAGTCTGGGGACCACGCATCTTACCCAATGTACCATTCTGGTTCTGATGGAGAGGTCCGCCTAGGATTCGATCAAATAGTTGATGAAGTCAGCAATGAATTTTTCTTTTATGGTTCATCACATTCACATCATCATGAAGAAATATTTTTCCCATCAAATGTCTTTGGTCTGAATGTTCCTGATCAGCAGTTTTGTGGTCAGCCTCTAGTTGCTTATGGGGAACTTTACCCTGGAAATCCTGTCTCTCACTGGAAACAAGGCACAGTGTTGCCAACGATTGGCTTCAGATCTTCTTTACTATCTGATTACAGAAACTTCTCTCTGGCAGATCCGTACTTCTACAGTCAAGACAGAGGAACCTATGGTGGGAATAGTATAACTCAAGTCACAAATGTGTTTGATTCAAGTGTGGAAAGAGGCAACACAAATCTGAGTTTTCAGCTAGGCTTTGACAATGTAGATGCTCAATGTCCTGTTTTCTTAGACAACTATTCATTTGGACAAGAAGTGAGAGATGGAAGTGGAAATGGGACTTTCAGAAGAACTGACATAGGACCTACCTGGCCCAGCAGCAGTGGACATGACAGAGAGGTATTTACATTATCACATATTAACAATGCTTAAAGTTCTTGATTCTTGTTTGTGTCCTTGCACTTTGTTTATTCACTCATACTGGCGCAACATGGATTAGAAGCACTTGATTTAAAGACCTGATGAAAAGTGAAACATTTATGACTTATGGGAAGCAAAAACTTTTGCTCCTGTAGACTTTTTGTCATGTGTCTTATGATTCAGCTGCCAAAATCAACTGTGAGACTTCTTATTCACTTCTTATTTACTTCTTATTTGGTCTTTAATACTTCCAAGGATAGAGATGCAGGGAAGTGTCAGGTATATTTTCCAATAATTGTGTAATTTGATTTCTTGGCAGTCAGAATTTCCCACAGTATTTTTGTATCTTTACAAGGAGAATGCCCTCAAACAAACAGTACATGATTAGTTAAGAGATTTTTATACGGTATGAAAACCTCCTAGCACCCTCTTCCTTTGATTCTAACATCAGAAGAGAACCCAGCAGACCATAAAAAATAATTTTTGAAGGGAAGGTGCTTACTCTGGCTAGCTAATGAGGATTTTACACTGGCAGAATCTGTGTCCTATCTGTTTCATGTTTTAACCAACCTATACTTAAAATGTCAACACTTTTCTGCAGCCTACCTATTAAAAAAAATCATTTTTAAGTAATAGGGCCAGTTTCTCATCTAGCATGAAATGAAGTATCTCCATTGACTCTAGTGGAAACTTGCCATTTTGCACCAGAAGAGAATCTAGATTATGGTCTAGAATGCTCCAGTTGGCTCATTTTGTGGTTCATTGACCCATAAAACTGCCACAGAGGGATAAGGACAGAAATGGAGAGTAAGATGTGTTTAAAAAAGATAGGGCTGATATGTAACCTGAGATTCAAAATACCAATACATTATGCTGAATCTATTTTTCTGTTGAGACAGATTACTGTCTCTGTGTCTAGTTTGGCTGACATGTCCTGATCCTGAGAGATGAAACATACCATGTCCTGCCTTCACCATGTTCTACATGCACTTATGTGTGCATATAGTTATTTTCTAAAAATAGACATATCTACTGTAACTGTGGAAGCTGTATCCTATGACATACACTCTGTCTTTATGAAGCAAATACCTTATCTTTTTTTACTCCTTGCATCAGGTGTTCATAGCTCCATTTGTGGTTTTGCTGTTCTTAATAACGATGTCTTATGGGACTCCTATGAATCTCTCCGATGTTATATCTCTCCTCATTTTCATTCTTTCAAAATCCTGACATAGAGAAGGAAAAAAGAAAACGATAAATTTTCCCTTTCCTCTAGTCCTTCTTAGGATTCTGAATCATTACAGGAATAGCCTACAGGATACCTCTGCACTGTGAATATTAAAAGACCATTTAGGTTCGGCTTCTGCTTTTAACTCCCGGAGATCACAGTATCATAAGCAAAGGAGAAGAGACACTTGATTGACTTGTTTCTATGTCTGTGAACAGGGAGAACTACAGAAGGAAATATGCACAGACAGATGCGGAGGTGGCAGAGGGAAATATATCTGAGGACAGGAACTCTAATCTGGACTAATCCTGGGCACCACATTTTGGAAGTTCAGTGATGAAACAACAGAGAAGGGGATGAGTAGGTGGAGAGACAAAAGGTTGTTGTTGCTTATTACTCATGATAGGAAAACTAAAGCATGCTGACATCATGATGAAAAGAACAAGCCTTCTCATGAGAAAAGTAGAAAATAGTGGGATACAAATTAGCAGGAGGAGATTAAATCATGATATGGGAAGCAGAGGTGCTAGTGGAAGCAGGCACAAATGCTTCTGTGACAGAGAAGGAGAGAATTATAGGGGAGGGAGGAGAAGAGATGAGTGAGTCAAGGGCAACTACAGTTGAATGTGTGGGAGGATTTGTTTAAGTCAGGGAAGTATTTGAGCTGTTTAGCTAGAAGAGGAAGAAATGGGAGAGATGAGAGAATTGATTTGTAGCAGAAAAATCAGTGTGGTCACAGGAATTCCTTCAGGGAGAAACATCCATGTCAGGACAGAAAGACAGCCAAAGCAAGGTGCTGGCAGCTGAACCTTGAGATGGTAAGAAAGGGAAAAGAAAAATGGAAGTATGTTGAGAGAGGGAAGGATAAGAAAGACTGGGAAGAAGTAACTCATTGCTACTGGACTGGGAATTTTGGGAAAGATAAGAAGGCCTGCGGGGTGATGCAGCTGATGCCAAGTAAGACTGTCAGAACAGTTGGAAAAGTGGAGCATGACAGCAAAAGAAAGAGAATGAGCACAGATTAGATTGTTGAGGTCCAGGATGAGTAAATGATGCATCTGAGTAGTAGGACATGAGAACCAGGACTGCAGAAAGTATTCTGAAACATGGAGATTAGCACTGAAATAGGTCATAGGTATGCAAGTTGAAATACATTGCTGAAATTATACTTTCATTCTGATCCCTAGCTCTTGGATGCAGTTCTATGGCCCTAGGCTTTATTTAATGTGTGCTAATCAAAATATGTCCAGTGTAATCAGGGAAACATTAATTTTCACTGGCCTTGTCATCACCAAGTCAGATGTTCAAAAGTGCTAAAGAAACTGTTTTTATAACATCCCTGTGAAAAGAGAGTTTATTTTCTCCATATTAAAAAGAAAACTGAGATACAACCTAAAAAGTATCCAACAGATTTGGGTGCTTCATATATGATAGTCAGATCTAATGTTTTCAGAATAACTAGCAAGACTCACTTCTTCACCCAAGCCCAATCATCAGACCAAACTTCATTATTTCAGTTTGAGTGCTCCAGAAATGAGAAATACAAATTAGTGTTCATATTTGGGAAGGATGGCACAGGTGATTTGATTAACATTGTATGAGAAATCTGTGGATGAGAAAAGATAGGTTCCGGTCATCCATCGATGCAGTTACTTTTCCCCTGTTGTCATCAGTTGCCTCCATATTCAGTTCTGTCTCATTCACTGCACACTTTCAGATACTTGCAATGAGTGGAGACTGCAGTTCTATAGAAAAATAATGTGTGATCGTGTAATTAATATCTTACCTTTACATGCAATGAGAAGAAATTAGTTTCTGGACACCTGAAAAGAGAAATGGCAAAACTAAATCTCTCATCCACGTGGTTCACCAATGGAGTTGTAACTATATATCTACTATGTACACCTCTGCCACCAGAACTACTTTGAGTTAGTTAGCAATTAATTTCCTCTGTGTAGACTGTTACTAGTCTACAGATAATGCATGTTTGCCCTTAGGATTCACTCAGAAATGCTGCCAGCGAAGGTGCAGAGAGGCAGAGGTCTCCTGTGTTATTTCTGTCTCCTGCAGGAGAGGGTCCACGTTCCAGCTTTGTCTGTCAAGTTTCATTTTGCCATCCTCTAGAAATTATTTAATCACATTCTTCTTCAAGCTATGAACTTGAGGATTCATACCTATGTTCTTGTGGTCAATCATCCTTTCCCAGTCTTGGCCCTCTTCTTGCTAATTCCTCTCTGTTCCTTCTTCCTCAGTTCCTTACTGCAGTTTTGCTCTTTTAATATCTTCAGTCCCATTCAACGTCATGTCCCAGTCTCACCTTTTCTTACCTGTGACCTAGTTTTCTTAGCTTTTCATTTATCCACTTTCTCTTTTTTACCATGCACTTTTTCCAGGGCACAGTACCTGCTTCGTAATGACAGAACTGCAGGTGGAAAAGGAGCCTCTGTGTTGTTCAAAGCAGCAGGTTTTCAGCCTATTCTCCTGTGGAAGTCTCCTTCCACAGCTCCTGTAGGGCAGTCTTAAGTTGTCCCATCTTTGCAGCACAGGATTTGATGGTCCTTAGCTCAGTAGGGTCTCTGCCAATCTGCTTCTTTCTGACGGCTCTCCTCCTCCTGCATCTCCTTCACCAGCAGCTTGGCACCACAGCCAGAGCACAGCTCCCACCAGTGATACCACTATCATCCCCAGCCCCAGGGAGAGGCACTACACAAGACCTGCAGCTAGAGACCTGGGCTGCAGCATCCTTCCTCTGGAGCTCTGTGTGGGTCAAAGTCTCTGCTGTCCACAGGGGCAGTTTCTGCACCCTGTGATGGAGATTGTGCCATGTGACACATGACCATCATCACTGTGTAGTCTTCAGTGCAGGTTCTGGGCTCCCTTTGCACAGCTGCTGCAACAACTGCTGTAATTTTACCTGCCTGCTGTACTCTGGGAGCTGTGCTCCTGCTCCTGACTGTAGAGCTCACCCACAAACACAGCACTGTCTTGCTGAGCTTGTTCCAGTTTGAATCCCTCCATCTGGAATGTAGGGGTACACAACGTATTGCACACAACAGCCCAGATGCAGAATTCCTAGAGCCTTGTCAATATATCTTTTTGTAAAACTGTCTACCCTGATATGTGTGATAAGGAATTGGGGTTTTTTGTAGGTTTGTCTTGTGGGGGTTTTTTTACTACATAGTTTTGGGAGGCTATTACTGTTACCAAATTGTTAATAATTTCTAAATAGTGAACCTCCACCAGAAATTTTTATTAGTGTCTACTGAGGTAAATTGTAAGGTGGGTGCACAACAAACATGGAAAAAAATGAACCAGTGAAGGAGGTTTCCAGTGACTTTTGAAGCAGCTTCAGCAACTTTTCAGCAGTCTTTAGAATCAGGGTATGATGGAATACTAATTCATATTGCTATATTTAATTTCATTCTGCTATCTCAACCCTCAGGTTCATCCACTGTTTTTTTTTTTCCCAGACATTTCCATTTTCCTTCTATTGATGATGCCCCTTTATTATCTTTAAATTTCATAAGTGCTCTCCTAATGTTTGTGCTAATTGTGGTTAATGAAAATACTGCATACAATGAGACTCAAGACTGATGGTGTCTATAAAAGGTTTGTAACTTCCAAGCTTTCAGTTCTGCCATTGTGATCTCCCCACTAGCCAGCTCCCAATATATATATATCAATATATACCATTACATATACCTTTTATATTCATCCCATCTTTTAAACTGTAACCAAAATTTCCCAGCCTGCATCTTTTCATGCATATTGCACTTCCTTGTCCAAAAGAAAAAAATCTTAATTTTGGATTATTATTTATTAATTGTTGTAACTTTACATACTTGTATATACATTATTATTAAAATGATAAAATACACCTATCACCATATCTCACTTTCCTCTTCTGTGACACGTCATTAGTTGCTTCTATTTCTGAAGGGCTTTAAAAGTTGGTGCCTCAGCTGAGCCTTGGACATGTCTCTGTGTACAGCAGTAGAATGAGTTTGCAGATATAATAGTATTAAGCTCTTTCCTGGAGGTACTGTTCTGACTGAAGAGTAGAGCAAACAGACTCCAAATAGTGTCTCAGACCTGTGTCCTTCAGGTTTAGAGAAAGTATCTGAGCATTTTTCATCTTCAATAGAATACACTGGCTTCCTGTTGTCTGTCTTAGGGGCTTCCCTGGCAAACTTCTCATGGAGTTTGAAGGGATACTGAGCTTCCTTCCAGTGCAGAGAGAAAATAAGGATTAAAACTCACTGCAGCATAAGCTTTGTTTTTTCCCCTCTCCCTTTTGTAAACTAAACATACATCTTCTGCATTTAGAGTTATCTGTGCTCTGACATGAGGTGAATTCTGAAAGCTTTGTCTGCAATTCCTTATATGCTGCACAGAAGGAAAAAAAATAATTGTCAAAGCCAGGGTAGCTGATGCTTTGTGACTTTGTGTTTTTTCTTTGAAAGCATTTAGAGTGCAGTCAAAATGGGGTTATTTGTGCTTATTTGTAGCTCCATCAAGTCAGGGGAGGGATGATAAGATACAAAAGTTAGTTCTCATGGAACCAAATGTAAGGTTAGCCTTATGCTCCCTTCGCTTCTCTTATCTAAATAACTGAGCTCTGTTTCTTCTGGTGTCGTTTTGGAATTTTTAGGCTACAGGTTGGTTTATCCAGCTGGTCGAAGCAAATCAAGGAAGTAATGAAAACACAGTTGCTTTTTGCAATGCAGTGGAGAAGTAAGTAATGAAAAAAAGCCAACTATGACATTTCACTTATTTATATCAATTGAATTGTTTATACCTGTATTCCTGAACAGTGCCATAATTCCAGTATCTACTTAAATATGGAAATGCTCTTAATTTTGGTTTAAAGATTAAAATCCACAGAGGAATGTTAATTCAAAAAATATTTTCTCCCTTAGCTGTCTCCTTTATCAGCGATAACTACATTTACCTCTTCAGTATTGATGGCTTATAGTGTGTGAAACTTAAGATCCATTTTTTGCCGTTGTCTTGGACAATATATAGTGCCTGTGTAGCTCAGAGCAGGAAAAAATAATTGGAGGAACTGACTGACTGAGAACAGAATTATTGCAAGCAGTCATGATGAAAAGTGAGACTTCACAAGTGATAAAAACTCTTTTAATTATTGTTTACTGTTACAGTTAATAGTGCAGTTTAATGGGATAGAACTTTTTTACTTTCTTAACCTTCTTCGGAAGAACAAGTTTTGTTGAAATCCAAGAGCACTAAGAAATACAAGTTTTCAGACCATCTGTGCAGCTCCATTTTCCTTTGCAGATGTTCACTGATCACGCTATCACGTCGATAGCAAAAATGCACTATTTTCCCCCAGCAAAGTAGTTGGAAAATGGAATGCTGCTTTTTTTTTTTTAATTAGACTTTAGTGATTTGAATGTATTCAAGGTCAGCCAAGCCTACTTCTCTTAAAAGAAAAAAAAGAAATTGCCCTGATATTAACAGTGAATATATTATATATTCATACAGGGTGGATGGTCAGCTTCAAAGCATACTCATTCACATGTCTCAGTTTTCTTTTTTTCCATGCTTTATCAGTCTGAACCCCAACTCAACTCTGCTAACACCAGATGCATGAAGGCATGTTCCAGATGACAGGTTTCCTCTCAGATATCAATTTTTTTTAATGTCCAAACATTTTACATGTAACTTGGCATTCTAATTATAGGAAAAGCTTTCTATTGATTTTTTTTAATAATAAATTAGTTTATTTACAGGGCTAAAACTATTAATAGAATAAAGTCATTCCTCTATTGCAGTAAATTGTTAGGTGTGTATCACTAACAAATACTCTTAAAAAGAAAATAAGTACAACCTCTGCTTTTCTTCTATTGAATAAATGGGAAAGCATTCTTAGGACAAAATATCACAGCAAATAAAAGATAAAAAAAATGTCATAAATTTGCAAATAGCTAACATATTCAGTCTTGCCAAATGAGTATCCTTCCAGTCCCCAAAGAATCCTGATAACTGACAGTTTCATACATTAGAGCCAAGCTGTATAATTCAAACTCCGTGTCATGCAAACTTGCACCTCCAGCATATAGTACAATTAGAAAACCATCATGTTTCTCTATAGGTAATATTTGTATAGGTAGCAATTTATAATTGAAACATTTCATTGTACACAACTGTAAAGTAGATTTCAAAATCTCTCTATCAGGTTACTTCTATAGTTATGGACGTAGCTATAGTGAACATTCATCCATGGGTGGCTTTAGAATATATCCTAAAGTGTGTTTGATACTGGAAGATGCCAAGTCTCAGAGTTCAATGCAGAGTTTCTCCACCTCCTATTGACTTCAAGGATGTGCTCTGCACTACAGAGAAATGCATAGCATCATGAAACGCTGTGAAATAGCAAATCCTTATGAATGCTAGTATTTTCTGCATGCACTGAGTTGTTGCAGCACAGAAAGCAAGTAGCACTCTATTTTCTTCATGTAATACTTGTGTAGTACTTCAGTTATGCCTTGGAAGACCTAAACTTGCAGAATTTAACAATGGGCATGTTTCACCCACCTGCTCAAGCCAGAATCACAGAATCACCTTAAAAGTCATCTAGTCCAACTCTGCCATGGACACAGACATCCCCCAACTAGACCAGGTTGCTCAGGACTCCATCTAACCTGGCCTTGAACGTCTCCAGGGATGGGGAATCCACCACCTCTCTGGACAACCTGTTTCGTTGTTTTACCACCCTCATGGTGAAAAACTTCTTCCTTTTATCTAAATCTAACCTAAATCCACCCCCCTTCAGTTTAAAACCATCACCCCCTCATCCTATGACAACAGGCTCTGCTAAAAAGCCTGTCCCCATCTTTCTTATAGGCCCCCTTTAGGTATTGGAAGGTGGCAATGAGGTCTCCTCAGAGCCTTGTCTTCTCCAGGCTGAACAACCCCAACCCTCTCAGCTTTTCCTTGTAGGACAGGTGTTCCAGGCCTCTGATCATTTTTGTGTCCCTTCTCTGGACTCATTCCAACAGGTCACTTTTAATCTCTTGAAAACAATAGATGGCCATAAATGAGCAACACTTACTGGAACTGAAAGCATTTTTATCTGAAAAGCATAAAAACCAAATCTGTGTCACCATATTATCCTAAAATATAAGTAACATGGAGGTAGGAAAGGAGTTGAGGTTTACTTAATTAGATGACTGCCAGTATGCTGAGGTGACTCATGCGCCATGTGTGCACATAGCCCATTAATCTGATGCTAGAGAAAGGGTAGTGAAGTGTCCAGTCTTATTCAGTCCTTGGCCTTTTTACATAAACAGGTTACAGGAGTGAATTTGGTGATGAGGAAAGATTTATGTCCACCTTGCTAGAAAAGAAAATAGACTGACATCAACTAAAAAGTCACCAAAGCCACCTCTATAGTATAACGATTTTTTACTCTGAGTGTAAATCTATCTCGTATACTGAAGGTGTTATCAAATCTCATTTCCTCCTACCCCTCTGAAATATCGTGCCCCTGGCTTTTCATTGTAAGAAATGAGCTGCTTCATTGGATTATTAATTTTGGAAACCTAGATTTTTTTTTTCTTTCTCATGCTATAGAAATACATAGTATAAAAGAGAATATCATGCTTTTGTTTAAGAGGCTTGGGGGTCAGCCCTGAGGTGGGAGGTAACATGGTAATGAAGAACTTCATGTGAGGGAACTATGGCTCAAAATATGCTGTAATCAGAGATGGTATAAAGTGCTGTCAACTCAGAAGTTACAAAATGCTACTTGAACTAACAAACAAGAATGCAGTACACTTAGTATGGAACGTTGCAGTTTAGCTACTGAAATACTCAGGCCAATTAGTGAAATGGAAAACTTCAACTGGTACAATATGTATCCTTACCTGCAGCAGCAAAGTGTATTTGCTTAAAAAGCAAGTTTAATCTCAGCTGACAGCTGTGATACCCGTGGCCACTGTTCATTAGGAAATGGTACCTCAGGAGGAATTAGTTTCTGCAAGTCTTTGGTAATTGGAAGGAGGAGAAACAATATGTTTTATAGGCAGTGGTATATAAGACCAGAGGGACTCAATGACTGTAACATCTATTGCTTTCTATGGACATTTGCATGAACACTCAGGGTTTCACTAATGAGGATTTCAGACTGGATTCTGGAGCACGGTGAAAACAGGAACTTCTTAAGATTTTGCATAAAAACCATGTTCCTTTATTCATTTTGACCAGCTGTCCTAGTCGCAGCTGTCTGTGCATGTGCTTTTGGTTAGCTTTATGTTAAAACTTTCTTATTTAGGCACATATTTGAACACCTCATTTCTGCTATGCTCAAGTTATTTTCATCACAGTACACTGCAGTCTATGTTTAAACTCCTTTTGGCTTCACTGAGGTTAAATTCAGCAGTGATTCTGTGAAATTCATGAAGATTTTACTGACAGTTTTCCTATTAAGTAAGAGATGTATTTGTAATCTCACTGATATGTAATTATCTCACTAATGTATAGAAACAAAGTTTGGGTTGTTACAATTTTCCCCTCTGTTTGCGCACAATTTTATTCCTAACATCTCTCTGTGTACTATTATTATTGGTATCTTGTAGAATTATTGGTTTGCTCTTATAAGAGAGCTGAAATGCATACCTATTTAGACATAATTCAATCACGTGTTCTTTTCAGGATAAGAAGTGCCTATCCTGCTTTTGACTTGAAGACAAACACTGGGAAAATCTGGAGTGTCACAACAAGGTTCCCAGACCATATCCTTGGTGAATCAAAGTTCAGAATCAGCGTTTGGACAGATTCTTCACCATATCCTCTGCTTTTTACACAACATGGTAAGTGATTGAGGTGTCTATCTCTCTCCATAATTCCCTTCCATTGAGATGATAACAAAATGCATTTGTTATCTGGAAGGATACTTGGAGGGCATGCCTTACATGAGCCTTGAGTGCATGCTTTGTAAAACATGTCCAGCATGTTTGCTGTAAAATTAAAATCACATTAAATATCAAACTTTGCTAAGGTATAGATCTCTACTTTCTCTAACCACAATTGGGACCAATTCTGGCAGTCTCAAACAGGCTGACATTCAGACTTCAATTCAAGGAATTCAAGCTTGTGCCAAATTTAAAGTGTAGGGCTAGTCCCTGTAGAGTCATAGAACTTTTCACAGCCTTGACTCTGTTTCTAAATCCGAGACCTAAGAGTCTGCAGTCACTAAGTCACCTCTGCACCCAAGGTTGTGTACAGGTCAGGGGAAGTACAACTGGGTATAAGGAAATGGAGAATAATTAAGAATTGGAACAGTTTGCTCATGGAGGTTGTAGAGACTCCATCCTTGGAGGTTTTTAAGGTCTTACAGGAAAAAACTCTGAACAAGCTGATCTGAATTCAGTGTTGACCTTTCTTTGGGAAGGAGGCTGGACTTAGATGGACATACTGAGATCCTTCCCAGCCTTAATTATTCTGTCACTAGTGCCTGTGGGAAGCTGCCATTGCTCCAGTGCATCCTGTGTCCGTGGTGAATGGGAGAATCTGTGGTTGCAGCTGTGATAATGTAGACCTCATAAGACACATAAGCAAAAATTAAGTGATAGTCTCCTTTTATGAAACTTTTCTTCAATTGTCAAGGAATTATTTGGCTGTTGCAAGCTGAGTATTACTTGTTTGTTGTGTTGAAAGCTGAAAATCCAAAGCTCTGCAGAATGTCAGTCAACATATATTAAAAAATATATCTTCATTAATACTGTAGCCAAGACTTCCACATTTACTCATGCAAGTTTGGTTCCTTGTTTTGAAAGCATCTACATAGTTGTTGGAAAGCCTGGCAAAGTAGTAAGTCGAATCATCTTGAATCAGTATTTTGTGGATTGCATGAAATGAAGGGCCGAAGATGCAGGGACACTTCGACCAGAAGGTGGTATTTTCATCACTTCTGTCAGCTAAGCAAGGGATCTACATTGAAGTTCTCTGTAATGCAGAAGTCTGAACTACTGACAAATATTTTATCATATAACATTATTTACCTTACAGATTGTTCAATATTTGGTCTGCATAACTTTATTTGCAAAAATGCTTTAGGAGGCCAAACTAAAACTGAAGGAGATATAAGAAACAGTCCCTATCCTAAACTTGCTTACAGGCTAAGTAAACAATAAGACATGTTCAAAGAGGGAAGGCAGAGAGGGAGTACACTTTTTTTCTCCCATCTAACATAAAAAGAACATAAATAATTGTTCAGTCATGCAAAAACATTTGGCAGAGCAAGGAAAGGAAAATGGTTCTATGGAGTGCAAATGAATGATACTAGAAATTTTCAGGTTTTTTCCAATGGGTGACCTGAAAAAGTGCATGTTACAATTTTAATTCAAGATTCTGTACCATTCTTCTTTTTCTGGTGTGTATAAATTTAGCAAACAAGCCCTGCATTTTACATGTCAAACCAGCTAGGAGGAATTGCTTAAAACAGCGAGTTGTCAAAGGGCTAGATGCTTAAAACTAGTATGACTGGTAGAAAATGTTTAATCAAAGTGGCTTTCTGAGCAGAAGAAAAATGGCTTTGCAAAGAAAATGAAAATTTTCAGAAGGAACTTTTGAATCCACCTACACATTTGCTTTTCCTTGGGGAAAACCAAAATAAAATAAACCTCAAGCTGTCTATGGTAATCAACTCTGTTTTATTTCATCTTTGTTTTTGTCACAGTGCCCACCCCTAAAAATGTCAGCTGTCCTATGAAGATTTATTCAGTATCACATTCCCTTAAGCTTCTCTGCAGAAACAATTTTGCATTTCTAGGTTTGTTCTAAAATAATAGCATAGCAACTTTGAACAAGATTTAACAATATGAATTGACTGCTCTGGGTGACTAGGTAATTCAGAACACCATTAAACCAAGTGAAGCTGATTGGTTAGTCTCAGTTTGAAGCAGTTGTCTGAACCTGGACCAGTGTAAATTAGTCAACACCCAAGTCTAGGTTACATGTTTGTTTTCTGGGAATTTCTATTTATCTAGGTATCTAGGTATCTAGGTATCTAACTATCTAGGTAGTTTCCATTTTTATATCAAATAGTTCACTTAGTGCTTGTAGAAAGAGCTCTTAACAGACACTAGCTTTGAAGCAATAAAGAAATGCCATGAATGAAAAAATGAAAGGAAAGTCTACTTTGGTCTTTTAGAAGTCAATTGCAGACAATGAGGTTGCCTGAGAATTGTGGAGAAAGTCTGAACTTTATTTTGCATTGCAAAACCATCTCAGTACAGCATATGAAATCACACAGAAGTGTGTCTCTTCACTGAAGAGTAAGATATTTTTTCTGAAAAGAAGCATCTCATACTTGAAGCATCAGTGCTGGTGCAATATGCTCTGCGTGTCTGTAAAGACCAAACATCAGACATGTTTGCAATCTGACTGCCACATTATTCAACTATTCTTTTCCAATTTTTTTCCAGTTCTAAAATGGACATTGAGGAAGTGTTCTGGTAGGGTTTGAAAATGGATTTAAAAAGCTGGACTAGCACTGGGGAAAATACTGAAAATGCTAGAATATTTCTGAACAGTTTGTATGAATTTACATGGAACTTCTTAACGTATATGTGCATTTTATCTATATATATACTGCATATAAACATTAATTTACTTCTTGGTTATGGCTGAAAAGGTGTGCACAGCAGAAACAATAACAGGTAAGTTTCCTGAGCCTTCTTGTGTCATGAGCGGCAACAGACTCAAGCTTTGCATCACCCTGTGTTCTGCTAATTTCCTCTAAAGGAACACAGATTCTGTTACTTGTTGTAGAGTATTTGAAGAAAAATTAAAAAATAAATAAATAAATCAGGTGTGACTTGATCTAATTCCTCTTGATGGAGCTAGTCTGCAGCAGTAGTTAGGAATTACAAAGAAATGCTTATTTTCTTTGCCCAAAAACATAGACGTGAATTGTGTAGCAAGCTACTATTTATTTTATTTTTTGCTATCTTTATTTACAGCTGGCTGTATCATTAGTGACTTAATTGCAGAGATCCTCCATTGCACAAATCAATGCTCAGTACTGGAAGAATGCCTTCTAAGTGTTTGTGGGACTGATGAATTCCTACAAAAGTAAGTATCTCATTAAGAGATGGTATCGAGTATGTATTGTGTAATATAAGCTGTGCATTTAATGCACCCTGCTTTATGTGCCATGTAAACAGAACCATAGGGACAGTTAAAATATTATGTTCCAAACACTCGGGGTATAGTTTCTGAAATTCCTGGAACACATGGTACTAATATTCTACAGAGATGACGGTGTGCTCTAGAGCAAGGATTCAAATCCTGGCTCCTTTATGTAAGCTTTGTGCAGCCTTGAATAATTTGTTTCACTCCTTTGTCCTTCTGGACTCTCTCATCCATAATACAAGGAAGTTGTTACTTCCAGTATCTCATAGGAGTCTTATCAACATGAGGGGGTATGCACATACTCAAAGGGGGAAATCGTCAAAGAGATGAGAAACAGTATTATGCAGCTTCATAGCAGGTCATTTTTCTTTATATCCAGCTGTAGTAGTAGTAAAGCAAATGAAGTCAGCACTTTGGTGTTGACTGCCAGTTGAAAAAAACCACGTTATCTATATGTCCAGAAAGACCTGTTTGTACATTGTCTACAAGTAAGGAAGTAAATACAATGCTCCAATATGCATTCATTCAAATAAACTCTTGTGGTTGTTGAAAGCACTACTGGACTCAGCTAGTTGTTTCTTGCCCTCTGGCAGCTTAAATTCAGCTGTCAGCAAACTGAGCAGACTTTGTGTAGAAGCAGCTAAAATGCAGGCTCTTGTCAGCTGTGCTGTAGGGACGGTGACTTTCAGCAGAAGTGGAGAAGCTGGCAGTTCTCTGCGGTAACACGTTAAGCTGGCACTGCAGGAGTCACAGCTCATCTGTTAGAGACATAAAAGGTGTTAGATAAAACAGTATACGGCTATAATTGAAGGGGAAGTCATATTTGCAGCTTAGTACAAAGATTACCTGAACTAGCCCAAAACAAGTCAGCGTGATTAATGAAAGTAATGTAGTTGTGAGAGCAAGTGTCACACTGTGTAAATTAGCTTTGCTCTTTAGCCAGCTTGGACACTTCTGCTCTTACACAGGTCAAACGTTCAGATGTTTTTGGTGAATTATGTTTTCCAACTAAAGAGGAAGGCTTCCACATTTCTGAGCCAACTCTTGTTCAAATCTCCGTGAGGCAGGAGCTGGTACAGCAGAGCGCTCTGTGGAGCATTGCAACACCGGAATTGCTGAGCAGAGAAACAGGCCATGCACAGATCTGTTAATTACATAAGGCCAGGGCTTTTTTTTTATTCTCAATTCTCTCTTCTCATTTCAAACTAATTGCTAAAGAAAATGAAAATAATGAGTCATTGTATTGCGGGTGAACTCAGTATATTTCAGTACAGTGTACAGTATGTTCTAAATAGTTTTATTTTCACTGTTGGGATGAAAGCATCAATAGTGGACTGTTCAAATTCCTGCACTTGCAGAATCTCTGCATGTCTCATTAGCAGTGAAACAAGGTCGATAATGTTCTCATCTTTTTTGCTTTGCTCCTTCACTGTCATGCAGAAAGCACTGAGCTGCACCTCTGGCCTCAGCAGCTTGTAATTCTATACTATGCCTTACGTTCAGCTTCTCTTTTTTTCTGCCGTCTCTTCAGAGTCCTGTATCTTGAAATTTAACCCCCAGACCATAATGATCCCTTGGGTAGCTTAACATGGCCTTTGGAATTGCTTCAGGGTGAATTTTTTTCCTGTGTTTGGGCTATCTTTTAGTGCAAATTGCTTTCCTCATGAAGTTGCTAACAGGGTGATTTGATGTACTTGTGCAGAGTTCTTCTCCAGAAGAGTATTTGGAAATCATTCAGGGATGAATTCCAGTAGAGGTTCCCCAAGTTATGAGGTGGCAAAGGGAATAAATACTCTGGTGCTCCTGCTTTATAATAATCCAGAAAAAAATAAAGTGGAGCCAAAACAGTGACATGATGAATTGTTCTCAGACTGGAGTGGTTTAGTGAACCAGACAATATTGTGAAGATCTGTCTAAAGCTCTTGTTTACTTATTATATTGGACTGTATTAATGAGCACTTAATCCTGCCTCCTGCAGAAATACCTGAAAGACTTGATGATTTCTGGAGCCCATTTAGCTTCGAATGAGATGGAGGAAAAATACTTGTATGCTAATGACCGTTACACTCAGCACCATGAGATTTCATCATCCATTATTCCCTTCCTAAGGAGATGTCCTTGAGCTCACGTCCTGTCTGACTCACAAGCAGAATATCAGATTTCAAATATCCAAATTTTAAGAAAATCAGAAGGCTGTATAGGCTGCTGGTCAGTCCATAACTAATAGAACTAGCTGTGAAATTCTGATTTGGAATCTCATCTGTTTTCTGGTCTTGAAGTTCATTTTGTTTACTAATCAGAAATCCTGGCCTTACAGACTTTCTTTTTTTCCCCTACATTTCTTTTTCCCACACTTCTTTTTCCCACAAGTTTTTCTTACAGGACCTGTAGGATTTATCAGGATTCATTGCCACCTTGTCACAGCCCCTTCCGTCCTTGTAAGGTGTACGTTAGTTGATGTGCTGCAGTACCTTTTTTAGATGTACAGTGTAAACACATCTGGAGACAGAACACGGTCTGAAAGTAAAACCCTATCTGTGTCATCATTTTTTACCACTATTCATTGAAGTTTCTGATTTTCATATGTATCCATAGACCCTGCTTCTCTGGGTTTCCCATCTGTGGGTATGCACTTCACTCCCTTACACTTGTCCTGTTTGCAATCATCTTTTATTTCTTAGAGGGCCATCTTCTGTTCCTAAAGTTCTTTGCTTTATTGTGCCGTCATCCAAACCTTTTACATCTACCTTTAAATCTTGCTCTCACAGTTTCCTATCTTTCCTTAGATTAAAATGAGTACCCCTAAAAATGATTTTATGATGCCTTTCATGAAAGGTGTTTTATAAAATTAAATTAAATTGGGGTTAAGCAGCTTGTGTCAAATAACTCCTGGCTCTCAATGCCAGCAGCAAGCAAAACCCAACATTTTTCATGTGACAGCAATAAAACTATCTTCTGTTTAGACTCTATACCCTTTAGAGCTATAAGCCAGAAGCTGAGAGCATCCTGAAATACCTAATAAAACAAACCACGTGACTATATATAAGAATATGGGGCTGTCTGGTTTTAAATATTTTTTTAATTTTGTTATTGATCTGTCTGTTAGCCAGAGGTTGCAATAATGTAAACTCAGCAAAGGAATGTAGTCCAAGGATATTTATAAGCTTTATTTCTAAACTTTTTCTTTTAAAGACATTGGATTTTTTAAAGGATCTTTTCATATGTATTTTTAATTCCATCCACACTCTACCATAGTGTAATTTGCACAGTTACCTTCCTGCTTTGCAGTTTAGCCAACACAGTGAGCAGGAGTATGGAACAGAAAAGTCTAAATGCTTATCATTTATGCTCACATGCTTGCCTGTGACCTTATAGATGACATTGTTTTGTCTTACTAATTCTATTCTCTGACAATTGAGATCTAAATAAGAATTGGTTTTCACTCAAAGTGAAGTTTAAGCTATTAATTATACACTGGGCAGAATTATATTCATGCAGATGGGATCATAAGAGGCAAGCACCTTTTGGATGAATATGTTCTTTGTAAAAAATAAACTTAATTTTCTCTTGTCACTGCAGATTAAGTTTCTCCTTCAGAGATGCTGCTCAGCTGAGTCCTTTTTTTTAAAAAAAAAAAAGTAAGGCTGATTGAACTGCATTAGGATTTGGAGTTTATAGTACATCAGAGCACCTTGCTGTGGGAAAGCAAAATAATCCAGTGGTGAGGAATTCTCAAAAGACTGAGGGATTTTTCCCCTTTCTCTGCTTCTGGTATATTGTGGGATCACAGGCAGATCACTTTACTTTGACCAGTTCATTAGCCTGTCTCTTAAAGACAGAGACTGTGTTCTCCATGTAGTAGTTCCAGCAAAAAAATAGGAGAGAAACAGTTGAATTAATGATTTTGTAGTATTTTTTGCATATTTCCTTTTCAGAGCTCAGAGCACTTTAAACAAGTTGCTAATAATCATACTGTCTTCCAAAGGGGACTATGTTAATTTTATCTTAATAGTACAAGTATAGTAGCAGATCTGCATAGTGTGTTGCAGCCTGGGGTGTGGCTACAAGGTAGTCTGACAATTTGTGGCAAAGCTACACCTCTGTTTCTTGTAATTGACTTTTCATCTAGACCAGGTTTCCACATGATTTTATTGAGGCATTAATCCATTTTGTCTAGTCTCTTGTGTCACAATACTTGTCAAAACATTTATCTTTGTATTTGTGCAAATACAATCCACTCATGAAGTCAGCTGAATTGGCCAGTACTTCTGACTGCAGTGTTTCAGGCAGCACTGCTATTTCAATAAAGGATTTGATGATGTATTATCTGCCTGACACAGCAGAGCTAACACAAACTACTAGTGTGAATGTAGTTATAACCACAAAATTCAGCTTCTGTTGGTGCAGCTTGTTTTGCCTGGAAGCATGGTGACATAGAATAGTTATACTTGCAAAAGATAGTATTTATACATCTGTGGTACAAAATTGTAACTACAGAGGTGGGTATAGCAGAATGCTCCTCTGTATTGGTATAGCTATACCAATTTCTGTCATTGGCTTCATGTAATGTTGGCATTGCAATAGGAATCTGTATAGCAGAGGAGTCAGGAAAAAGTGACTCAGGTCTCACAGATCTGTTTCTTTGTAATTTTATTGTTACTACACCTGTCCTAAGGTTCCAGGTAAGGCAGAATGGGAAGAACAGGAATAATGGCAGGGTAAAAGGTAAAAAAGGTGTGAGGCTTGGAGAAAAGGAGACTGAGGGGTGACCTCATCCATGTTTACAAATATGTAAAGGGTGAAGGTCAGGATGATGGAGCCAAGCTTTTTGCAGTGACGTCCAATGATAGGACAAGGGGCAATGGATGCAAACTGGAGCATAGGAGGTTCCATGTGAATATCAGGAAAAACTTTTTCACTGTGAGAGTGCCAGAGCACTGGAACAGGCTGCCCAGAGAGGTTGTGGAGTCTCCTTGGCTGGAGACATTCAAACCCCGCCTGGATGCGTTCCTGTGTGATGTACTGTAGGTGACCCTGCTCTGGCAGGAGGGTTGGACTAGATGATCCTTCGAGGTCCCTTCTAACCCTAGAATTCTGTGATTCTGTGATTCTGTGAGCCAGTTCTCAAGGATGCAAGGATCACAGGAGAGTTCTTCATTAGGGTCATGAGGCAGGCATGATTAGGTAAAATGAGGAGAGGAAGAAGTTTCAAGAAAGCCATGGGTAGGCAGAAGGCAGGTATTAGCTGAGGAGCAACAGAAGAGAATCTATGCATTGGTATAGTCCCAGGAACCAGTTGCTTGGACTTTTGCTTGTAAAGGGATTTGAGAAAGGTTGGGGCATAAGAGTGAATGCTTTCCACCAGTACAGGTATTTCACTGTGTTGATGTTAACTTCTCCCACTCTTACATCTGTACTTCCTGCTTTTAAAATCAAGGAATTTTGCAAATGTAAGGAAATACTATCAGAGGACCTTGCTTTAGGTATTTGCTATGTCAGATGGAAATTAATTTGTTCTCAGTGACCTTTAATGTATTGGTTTAAAAAAAATAAATAAAACCTATGTCTACACTTACACCTTTCATGACCTCTTGTCTCAGTTTAAGTGGCCAGGGCGAGCCACAACCCAGAGAACAGAATTGCTTCGTTATTCCCCTCCACCCTACTGGGGGAAGATAAAAGGGGAATAAGAAATAGAGGCTTAAAAGTTGGAAGATAAAACTGTAACAGATTTAATGAAATAGGGTAGGGGGTAACAAGCGGGAAAGGAACAAAATATACATATATATATATGTATATATATACACAACTCAATTCCGATGATCACTGATATAGTTTCCCGAAAGTCCCTCACAGCAAAGCCGATGCAGGAAAAAGGGTCCAAAGCTCTTCCCAGCACCTGATGGATTAGGATCCTGCAGAGCATGTGGTGAGTTGGTGACAAAGGCAGGGCTCTTTCTCTTTCGAGGATGTCTCCGTGTAGCGAGGAGAGCAGGAAGAAGGGGAGGAACTCCCTGTTTTCCTGGCTTTTATAGAGTTTGGCAGGAAGTAGGAGGGAATACAGATCCCTCAGCTTTCCCCACCCCAGACCCCTTTTCACAAAGGGTCCTAAACTCCACCCCCCTCTCTGGGTCCTTGCATTACCATGAAATTTGCCTGTGTCCCCTCAAATCATAACACCTCTAATGGAGAGTATGTATTTTACTTACAGTGCAGTGTAGGTGCAGAACATTTACAAGTTATATGAATTCCCCATAATTGTGCTGAATGGCGATTGTATATGGCACACTTAAGTTTAACCATTCGTTTGTGCTTGTCATATGAGATGAGTCTCTCCCCCAAGTCACACTTTCTATTATTTATTCATAACACAAATGGTTTTTTGGAA
This sequence comes from Aegotheles bennettii, assembly GCA_013398125.1. Lineage (NCBI taxonomy): Eukaryota > Metazoa > Chordata > Aves > Caprimulgiformes > Aegothelidae > Aegotheles > Aegotheles bennettii. The sequence continues at coordinate 252,498 of VZRW01013285.1, forward strand.
CTAAATCCAGGCAGTTTTATTCAGACATTCCATCAAAAGCCTTTTTAGGTAGAAAGAAACGCTTCACATCTGAGTTCTGAGTTTTCCATGGCACTTGACAAACCAGAAAAGAATCATATTTCCTTCATGGCCCCGGGAATTCTGAAACAACTTACTGTGCTGTAACTCTGTATAAATGTGAAATATCCCTTTTTGGCACTTGTGTGGCTGGAGGTGTGCAAAAAGCAACATGAATTTAATTGAACACACACCAGAGTTGTGACTGTTGATACATATTCACTTGTTTGGGTGATGAATTTGCCTTTGCAAAAATCAGTGTCACTTTTCCTACCCATGAATCCCAAAGGGTTTTTTTTTATGTAAAAAGATGGTTGCCTTAACTCTGAAATAATTTTTACATTATTTCAACTGATTAAAACAAAAAGTGGAAGGCAGATTATTTTTGTTCCAAGTAATTTTAAGAGAGTGATAAACTAAGGCTGTATTATAACTTAGAAGTTGCCAAGAGTGAACTAGAAGCTACTCTGAAGAAACAAATAAGAATAACGAATTCCCCTGTGTCAGGGTGCTAGAGCATCCCTGATCAGCAGGGTAGTTTGCAGGAACCACTCCAGTTGAGTGAGCAGAGCTCTGCATCTGACCTTAGCTGGCATATCATTTGAGATGAAGGAAAACTGAGTTACAGCTTCTTTTACCATCTCAGTGTGAGATGTACAGGGTGAGAACTTTGATTTCTTTGACAATCAAGGGCCACCGGTCTTAATGTATGTGATTTTCAAACTTAATGTTTGATTTTCAAGTTGGGTATCAAACACTACAAGTCATTCTGCAGCGGCGCATTTATAACCGAGATACTTTGCACAAATTGCACTAATTTGGGTTTGAAGAATATGCGTAAATAATCCCAAGGTTTCAGAGCTTGTGCAATTTGTTTAGGTTATTCTTTCTCTGTTTCATTGTTGTTCTGTCACAGAACTTAATGGTCAAAGATCCAACTAAGCAATTGTTCTTAAATTGTTTCACCAGAAAACATGCCAGAACCAAATCCCATTGGTTATCACAGAAGTGGGTGCCAAGTACAGGTTTTATATTATTCACTCCACTTTACACTTGGAATTTAGTCCACCGGAGAGAGTCCTTAGGAGAAGGAGAGAGGAAAATAAGAAGGAAGTGGCAAGCCAATATAATCATTTATTGGTTTTGTTTTTTTCCCCAAACTGCAGTAATCACACTTTGGGCAGCCATGAAAGTCTTCGCAAGGTAACCACCTGCATTCAGCTTCGACTACACAACACTCGTCATTTGCAGCAAAGTTTAGCTCGAACGGTATGTCTTCTTTTTTACCTCTTCTTTCCTGAAGCTTTCCTGAAGGAATAAAATTCCACCAATCCTTTTATGTTGCAGTCTGAAGTAATAATCAAAGAGACATTATTTGCTTTCCAGAGAATGCATCTCTTATTGCTGCACTCCAGTTGAAACATACTGGAGAACACCTCTGCTTTGCTCCTGTACTTGTGTCTAGTGAGCTATTGTAGAGAAAACACAACCAAAGACTTTTTAGAAAAAAAATCAGTTTTGTCAGAATTTAATGCTATTTATTTCAGGTGGTCAGAAAATTCTTATTTCTGATTGGCCTTTCTATGTTTTGAAACATAGCAAAGGCAAAACCACTCAAAGTAATGTGTAAAATTAATTAGATCCTGATTCTGGTCATTATCACTGAAAACCAGGGTAGGCTGATAAACGCCAGAATCACAGTTGGTGGGGTGTGTGTGTGTGTGTGTGTGTATGTGCTTGCTTGTAGACATGCAGAAATGTTGTCTGTAAGGACAGAAAAAAATGTTTTATCAAAATCTGAAATCCAGGGAGATTCCTATTCAGATTATATGAGTTTAATCAATCTTGAGTGGATTACTGACCTTTAATGAAACTGACCTACGCTACTATATGTGAGCTTTATTCCGGTGGACCACCTTGAATTACTTCCAACCCAAGTTTGCAGTAGAGCGGAAGCTTTGTTCTGGGCAGTGTTCACTGGCCGTATGTTGACTCTGTTCACAGATAGTACCAATGTCCTGCTTCGCATAGGTATGCTATCAGCCTGTCTGTCAATATATGGTTCAGATGGCAAATTTCTAACAAAAAAGGGTAGGGGCTTTCTTTTAATTTCTGTTAGATGTCACCATGTGAAACATCAAGTTCAATACGTTACCTGGAGCATTAGAAAATTACTATAATGAGGCTAAATGTGTATATATATATATAAACATTTTAACCAGTTTATTGATAAAAGCAGAATAATTTAGTGCTGATATGTACAGTCCTGGATTCAATTATTGGTATTCTTCACTGCCAGTAATATTCACTGACTTATTTTTTGTTTTTTTTTTAAAAAAACCAACATTGATACGTCTTGATATAGCATCATCCAAAAGGAAGCAAATTAGGTAACATGGAATCTTTAATCACCAGGTTACTTCTTAAAAAATTATTCATATCAACGCTTGCTCTCAGTCTAGAAAAAATAAGTTGATATTTTAATATGAAATCAGTGACATGAATTAGAAGTTTGGTATGAATGTGTTTTGCTACTTATGTGGAAAAAAAGAGAGAGCCTCAAGCAGCTTCCTGGCAATCTGCTCTTCAAACTTCTAAGCCAGTGATTGATTCTCTACCAGTTACTCTGTCTTCAACAGCAAAATTAAAATATAGAGCAAATGACCTATTTGCTATATATAGATCTGCTGTTCCTATGATATGTTCCTAATGATATCTTAGAGTCTCTTCTGAAGCTATAAAGTCTGTTTGTGTGTTAAGGAAGCAAAATTCTGTACCAATGACATATGGAGAGGGCTGTCATGATCCTTGCTTACCTTACATAACACTGTTAAAATTAGGATGCATAGTTAAAAATATCCGTCTGTACATGCAAATTACTATTATTTTACTATTATGCTTAATAACCAATATAAGTGGATACTTACAAATAATGTGCAATTATTTTTTATTTTATTTTTTTTTTAACCAGACAGCTTATGAGCTGTGACCAATAGCTAAATGTTCACAATACTTTTGTGAATTCTGCTGAAAAATATATCTTTTTAAAGGTGACTATTTACTTCCTTTCCTTTTGTGGGAAGCTGACATTCTGTTAGGAAATATTCAAAAAGAGGAAATTGTCTTGGACTGAGCAGTTACAAACAAGACATTTGGCCTGGGTCTTTCAGCCAGTGAGTGACCTTTAATTTGATTTTGGTACTTTGAGACATGAGATTTATTAGCTTTAACACAAAATCTTTGAAGATCTGAATTTTCAGTGTTCTAGATTCCTACTAAACTTCCAAATAAAGCTTATATAAAGAACATAAGGTTATCTTTATGATTAGAAACATATTGAAGGTGAGTTTTATACCAGTTAGCTGGACAAAGCTTCTGTTGACAACACTGGGAATTCCACACCTTGCAGATTTTTCCCCACACATTGAAATCTTGAGAATAACAACGAATGAGGAGAAAATCCAGTAGTCCTCTTGTCAAGTGGCAATCCAGTACACATGGGTTATGGTCATACTGAATGACAACTGCTATATTTGTTTTGACTACACAACTGTCCTGCTCTGTATTTTAACCTAGGTGATCTTTAAGTACAAACTCCACAAGGTGTAGTGGGTCAGAAATGTTAAATTCCCAGTGGTTGGTTGGTGTTTAGGAAAGAATGCAGAGTGAAAGAGTGTAGAAGCAGAAACCTTTATCCAGATACCATTTCCAGGGAGTTCTCTGCCTATCTAAGAGTAGCACCAGCAAGTCTGTTAGGACCAGACTAAACCTCATGGAGGAAACACAGACTATGGTGCATTGAAAGCTGCAGTGTTTCCTTTCACTCTGGATGCAGGTCTGTAGATCTCTTTGGGTCTACTGAAATCTACTTCACCCACACTGAATTCAAGTATCTGAGGTAGTCTACACTGAGCTCACAGTCAATTTTGTTCTTGCTGTTCTCTGAAACTTGTGGCTTTGGTCATAAAACATATTTGAAAGTCACAGATGTGGAGACAGTTTATGGAAAATACATTTCCCTCCCTCAGAATTCTTATGAAAAGATGTGAAAATAGTGTGCTTTTTTGCTTAAAAAAAAAAAAGGCACAGAGTTTGGAACTTTTAAGATTCTTCAGCTATGTCAGACAGTTATGCACATATGCAGCTACTGTTTATTTTTGTGAGTTAATCTGCACTCACTCATGGGGAGAGTTTGACCTGAGATCTATAGGATCCTTACAAATTTTGAACTTTGGAATATTTCTGTTTTATAGAAACCTCCACTAAGATTGGAGTTTAACTAGTGTCACAGAAACATTCATATCTTGACAGACCTTCTGTATAACAATGACACTTAAGTATTCAGGTGCTAAATAATTCACATAAGCCCACCTTTTTCCTTAGTCCATCAGATCCCCAGAACTTCTGGGTTCCTATCAACCATACATATTAATTTCTCTCTAAGCTTCAGGGCTCCCTCCTTCATGAAGTCTGTGTCACACTGTTTCCAAGTTCATCCATCCATGTCCTCTAGTTCTATCAGTGCATGAGATCAAGTAGGAAGTTTATCATTTATCAATCCCGTTTGGTAGCTCAAGCCTTGTCCCTCTGATTGCTCGGTTCAGATGTGCTCTGCTATTTGTAAGGTCTGCAGAGGTGGCAGTGTGACAGCTAAGCATGCAGTGACATTATAAAAATGAAGGATGGATTTTGCAAAACATGGACACTACTCATCTGTAGGGTAACATGACTTTAAAAATAGGGGGATATGATCTGCTGAGAGTCAAAATGAACATGATTGACTATTGCTGTGTCTAGGAGTAGCAAAATCAGATCATGATGTTACAGCAAGCAACTATGAAGTGTTTGGTGTTACTTCCTTCCTGTAATGTGTGCTTCTGGTTAATGTAGCACTATAAAATACTCTCAAGGATTGAGATGTTAAACTAGTCCCCTAGTATGCATTGAAACATCATGATAGCTGTCAGAGGTCAGGAGCTCCAAGCCTTGGAGTACGGTATGGACAAAACACATGAGTTGTGAGCAAAACCAACAGTTAGAAGGTCAGAGCCATATGTAGCACAATTAATGCTGCACTCAGGAAACTGGCATCCATAAGCTAATTTTGTATGTCTTGTAATGGTTTTTGTAGGAACGACATATTGGAGTTCAGAGACAGATTCTGAAATCAACTGAGAAAAAAAAATCTACTCATCCCCAAGTATTTACCCGGACTTCTCTTCTATAATAGCATTTAACACACTCGTGTCAATACACAGAGATAAGGAACACAGGCATTTGTATGAGATCAGATGCCTAGACAAAGGCATCTCCTTATGAGGAGAAGCTGAGGGAGCTGGGTCTCTTTAGCTTGGAGGAGACTGAGGGGTCACCTCATTAATGTTTATAAATATGTAAAGGGTGAGGGTCAGGAGGATGGAGACAGGCTCTTCTGAGTGATGTCCAGTGATAGGACAAGGGGGAACAGGTGCAAGGTTTCAGGCAAACATAAGGAAGAACTTTGTCACTGTGAGAGTGACAGAGCACTGGGAAAGACTGCCCAGAGAGGCTGTGGAGTCTCCTTCTCTGCAGACTTTCAAGCCCGACTGGATGCATTCCTGTGTGACCTGCTCTAGGTTGTCCTGCTCTGGCAGGGGGGTTGGACTAGATGATCTTTTGAGGTACCTTCCAACTCCTAACATTCTATGGAAGTGGCGTTTAGTGCTTAGGTCTAAGACATTCAATGCCTAATGCATGAGAACGTTTTTCTTTCCCTCTCGCCCTTCCATTTCATTCATCTAATTCATCTTCCACTTATTGCCATGATGTGATAAAAGAGATAGTAACACTCCAGATGGGAATTCTTTACAGAACATCTGTAATGTATCCAGCTTAGCAAGATCCAACTCCTTAAATGATGCTGTTGCTAAATCACTATATAGTAATCAAAAGCAGAACTAGTGTGAATTAATTCATGTGTCAATTAACATATTTAAATTGAATCTAACCATAGCAGAGACACGAGTTGCTCAGGATTGTTAGCTTTATACCACTACTATACTTCAATTCCCAAGAAAAAATTGCAAGTGTGGTCACATTCTGAACACGCTTTCAATATTTGAATTCACTGGCATTCAAAATACTAGGATAAAGTTTTTCAGCTGTCAGTAAAAGACTGATGTTTTTTCTTTAGAAAATAAAAATTTCTTTAAAATTCTGTTTAAGGGGGGGGAATAGTGAATCATATTTCATCACTGTTAGATTATGCTGTTCTCAGTTTTTTTAAAAAAAATTGTTTATTGTGTGAAAGTTTAAGCAGTAAAAGATGAACAGAAGATTTTTTTTTCTTACTGAATTATTTTGCTTAAAATTAATCAGTTAGTCTTCCCTTCACAAAGAACTTGGAAGTTTCACTACTGTAGTTGAGTATAAAATGGAGTCACCTTTCAGATTCTTCTGTGTCTTTGGCCAGGTATAATTTCTGTCCTCTGCTTCACCTTTGAGCAAACAAATATTTTAGATTGGTACACATGTAAATAGATAGGTTGTAGTCTGGTTGCCTAAGCTGTATCCATCCCAGCCATCATCTGCATTTCTAGAGATACTAAGAAAAATAATGTCTGGCAGCTGTTCCAGCCACTATGGAAACAGAAGCTCATCACCACTAGATGCCTATGTGCTACTCTCCTGCTTCTGTTTCTTATTTAATACTTTTCTCTGTCACTTTTTCACTGTAAGGGTCATTAGATATTGGAATAGATTGCTCAGGGTGGTGGTAGAGTCACCTTCCCTGGAGGTGTTCAAGAGGTGTCTGGATGTGGCACTGGGTGATGTGGGTTAGGGGTGGTGTAGGTAAGTGGTTGGACTGGATGATCTTGAAGGTCTCTTCCAACCTCGATGATTCTATGATTCTATTACAAATCTTTCCAACATACATTCTTCCTATCAGAATCCTATATCTCATTATATGCTTCTCTTTCACAGCATGAGGATGATCAAAGACGGTTCAGCGTGAATGAGCTGTTAGAACACACTTGTGCCTGGAGACTTATTCGGTAAGAACACTAGTATTTAACAGTATTTCTTTTGTAATTGTTCATATTTGTAGTCAGCCTCCTGGCCTTAAAGGACAGTTCTGAAACCTACAGGGGAAAGGAATGGTACGAAACAGAAATAAAATTGGTTCAATGTTTTAGACTCTTATTTTCAGACATTATTGATTGCTTAGCAAAAATCAATAGTCATTTCTAGATCTATGTAATTTTTCCCCATTCTCTCCCTTTCATGTCACTGAAGGCTTCATCAGAGCTTTCATGTCTCCCAAAGATTCCCAGAATTGAAGAAGTCATAATTTTCACATATGCATTGCTGTTGGAAAACTTTTAAGAGTAGATACTGTAAAGATAATAGATTTACTCTTTATTATGCCTGTGTTTTCACAGTTGAGTGATGGTTTTTATTTTATGTTATTTTTTAATGAAGACTAGCTATGACAAGTTTTTAACTTGGCACTTAAAGTGCATCTGACTCTAAAGCTAACCTACCATGGACAAGCACTAAATGAGATAGATTCCTCATTCAATTTTCATTAAGTTCTGTTTCATGCACTTAGATAAAGAAGCTGTTGACACTTTTCATAGTGTTTTTCATCAATGTGTTAAAAAGTAATTTGCTAATGTTAAATGCCACACCTGTCATTCAGCAGATGGAGGAAAAGAGAGAGGTAGTGACTTGTTCAAGGTGAATGTCTGGTGCTTACTGAGGACCCATCTGGTTTTCTAGGAGCATAGCCCAAATTTCCATTTCTCACTGCAAAAAGAGTCTTCAGAGGGGGTATGTGATAAAAGATGTTGAGCTGCAAATCAGCTGTGGTCTGGAAAATTTCCTCTGATACTGTAGGGCAATGAATAACTGATAGCACAGGCAGTAAATACTTTTTTCTTCAACTACAAGTACAATAAATATTCTAAAAGCTTCAACTGTGTTTAATCACTATTTCCTGCTTGTCCCATGGATTGTTAATGAGCAGGAGAAAACATTTTCCAGCAGTGATGACTGTCATGGTTTGAGACTGTGTTCAAGCCGTATGCTCTCAATTGCATTTTTAATTTATCTGAGAAGAAAAGGGGTAAGTAGCTAAGTGATGAAAGTTTACTGTCCATAATGTGCACAGGAGCTGCCTGTGATGATTTGCAGAAGGATTTTACAATGCTGAGTTGAGTGTGTGGCAAAGTGGCAGATGAAATTTTGAGAAGATAAATGTAGATGGGAGGAAAGAGTCTTAAATTCACATATGAAATCATAGGCTCTGAGTTGACTTTTACCACCAGGAGTGTGTTCTTGGGGTTATAATAAATAGTTCTGAATGTCAGCTTGCTGCTCAGCAGCTGCAAAAAAGATAAATCAAATGTTGGGAATTATTATAAAAGAAATGAAAAACAAAAAACAATATTATCCCAGAGTATCAATGTAGGGTGTTCATTTATCTTGAATACAGTCAGCAGTTCTGCTTCTCCCATTTCAAATATGATGTAATAGAACTTGAAAAAATGAAGAGAAGGGAATCAAGAATGCCCAGAGGAATGAAATACCTTCCATATGAGAAACGAAGTAACAACGTTCTTCATCCTCATTAAGAGATACTAGAAGATGGGTATATTATGGATGACAATCTGAATTTGAGGAGCACAGAGTGTCTGCAGGAAAGGATCATTTACTGTATCTTCTAATGCAGGATAAAAGGGAGCATGAGGTGAAAGCCACAGATTCAAAACAGACAAGAGTAGGTATTTATTTGTATAAGACCTAATTAAGTAATATCTGGACATAGCCCAGCTTACCCAGGGTTGTCTCCAGATGATTTCTGAATATCTCCAAGGAGGGAGACTCCACAACCTCCCTGGTCTACTTGTATCAGTGCTAAGTCACTTGCAATGTTTCAATTTGCACACATTGCCTCTTGTCCTGTCACCTGTCACCACTGAAAAGAGCCTGCCTCTGTTGTCTTTCCACCCTCCCTCCAGGTGTTTATACACATCAGGAAGATCCCCCCCCTGAGCCTTCTCTTCTCTAGGCTAAACAGTCTCAGCTCTCAGTCTTCCCCTATAGGAGAAATGCTCCAGTCCCTTCATCATCTTACTGGCCTTTTGTTGGATCCTCTTCAGTGCATCTGTGTCTCTCTTGAATTGAGGAGCCCGGAACTGGACACTGTACTCCAGGGGTAGCTTCACCCGTGCTGAGTAAGAGGGGAAGGATCACCTCCTTCAACCTGCTGATAATACTTCTAATGCAGCCCAGGTTACCTTTACCCACCTTTAGTCTTTTTTTTGCTGCAAGGGCACATGCTGGTTCATATTCAGCTTTCTATCCACAAGGACTGCCAGGTCCTTTCCTGCAAAGCTACTTTCTCGATAGTCAACCCCCAGCATGTACTGGTGCATGGGATATTCCTCCCCAGGTGCAGGACTTTGCACTTCCTTTTGCTGACCTTCACGAGGTTCCTGTCAGCCCATTTCTTGAGCCTGCTGACATCCCGCTGGATGACAGTACAACCCTTTGGTGTATCAGCCACTCTTTGGTGTATCATCCATTCTGACTACTCGCCGTCACCTTCTTGTGCCTGGAAATGGTTCTCAGGATTAGTTGCTCTTCATCACCTTCATTGGTTCAAGATGCGACTGATCAGCCTGTAGTTCTCTAAGCCTCTTTCTTGTCCTTTTTGAAGATGGGAGTGACACTTTTCTTTCCTTCAGTCTTCAGGTACCTCTTCCAGTCATCATGTTTGTTCAAAAATTATGAATAGTGGCCTCATGATGACATCAGCCAGCTCCCTCAGCATTCTTGGGTGCATCAGAGCCCACGGACTTCTGTATATTCACTTCAAGTATTTATTCTCTAACCTGATCCTCATCCATTTCCTAGTTCATTCCACAGATTGCTCCCTGGAGGCCATGTTCATGAGACAGCACCACACTAGTCTCCTTGCACATACACAGTGTTGTGCTTAAGGCTTGCTCCAGGATGTGGATTACATAATTTCCATTTTATGGTATGGAACTACTGCCATGGCGTGCTGCCTCATGTTATGTTGGGCATTTTGTATTGAACCCCCCCCCTTTTTAATTAATAAAAACCCTACATGTGTGAATAGCACTGTAGAATCATAAGGGGCCTGGAGTAAGCTCCCACTTGGTGCTATGCAGGGTGCACAACTGGTTCTATCTACCTGTAGCTACTCCAAGAATTATGAGCAAAAGCCTTCATGTGCTCCTTAATTTAGGGATCAAAAAAATCACTCTCTGGAGTGAACATCATTAGCAGTCTTCAGATTTTCTTTTTCCTCATTAAAAGTAACTAGTTTGAGCTGAAAGCACTGGCACAATTATGTTGAGAAAGGACTTAGATTTGAAGCATCACCAAAATTACAAGGTGAACCATACAGTGAAGAAAAGCCCTTATTCTTGTAAGCAGTGGCAGCCAAGTATTTTTTTTGAGTAATCCAGTCGATACCATATCTAGTCATAACAGCTATTTCTAACATAGCATGCAATATCTTTGTGCTTATTTTGCACTGGGATGTATGAAACACGTTATAATTCCTCAATTCTATATCTAGCTAAGGCCGTAATAGAGATGGAGTAGATGGATGCCGTGGAATGGAGATGCAGCAGAATGGGCTCAACACAGGCTGTGCAAATCTGCCTGGCACTTAGGAAGGCCAGCAGATTACTTTCCCATATTGCTGTATCTTCACAGCTGTGAGTACTTAGATTAGCTAAATAAAATAATGCTTAGGGTTGTCTGCATGCACTGTAGTTACATTTCTGAGGGTAGCACTCAAACATTTGTGTTTTTGAGAACATACTGATTGAGATGCTCGGTCTGCTTAGATCCAGCAGAGAAGGAAAATGAACTGTTTGAACTGGCCTGAGATCAAGTAAAAAGAATGAACTGGAACCGTACCCCTGTAATAATCAGATTTGCTCTCACAGGCAAACGTGAACAAATAAAATCAGCAGCCTCTACATTGCTTCAAGCACTGATTTTCATAGCTTGCAAACCAAACACAATGCAAATCAATGAGTGCATCAGAAGTGCTGCAGTCCATTGGCCCGTATTCTCTGAAACTTGAGGTGCCAGTAGCTATAACATGATGGCTAGCCTGATCCATGCAGTTAGGCACAGCTTAGCTAGGCAGTGTGGTGAAAAACAACAGTTTTAGAAAGGAAACCTAGCATTGCTCCACAGTAGGTACTCCTATGAGGAAACTGAAAAAAATGTGCTATAAGTATATGCTATATACTTGTTGTCTTCCTCCCATATAGACCAGCTGGGATCTAAGACTGACTCTATCAAGTTGTTTGTAATTTTCTTTTTTCTTTTCTTTTCAAACCTTTATGCCATATTTCCTTGCTAAAAGCTCCAAAAGTTTCCTCAATGGCAAGGAAACACTGAATGTTCATGGGTTAGTTAGCATTGCCATGTTCATACACAGCTATCAAAGTTGTATGAGTATGGTGTCTGTGTTGTAACATATGGGCGTTATTAGATATCTAGCAGCCAAAGATTCAGGATAGCTTTGGTAGAGGTATTTTGATCATTGTTACAAGTTGCAGGATTTGTTTCCTATTAATTATGTAAAATTATGGCTACTTTATTTAGAAAATTCTCTAGAGTAGAATAAACTGATGAATAAACTGATACGCTAACTTTTTTGAAGTATTATAACTTATGAAAGTATTCTGAAACCTGCATTTAGGCCAAGCATTCTAATAAAGATGCTTAACGCTATACATCAAGGCAACGAGGCAAGTTTATGTGTCCAGACATACTTTTGAGCTGGATAATGCTATGAAAAAAATGTTATGCCTGGAGACTTGGTCAAAGCAGAGTGACAACTTGTATTATCTATGATTTAACAGGATTACAGGAGGAATTGCCAGACAGCAACCCAACACACGAACTGCCTGGCTGGATAAGGCTGGTGCAGATTAGAAATAAAAAGCTGTGAAGGCAAAACTGTCTGTAGGAGTAGGTGAATAGTAGGCATCTACAGGGAAATGCACTATGGTATTAGCACAGGGAAGGTCACCTAACATTTCTGCATTCTGTATGATGATTTCAGTGCAATGACTCTCTTTCCTTCTCTTGCCATACGATGTATAGAATGAAAGTCTAATCATGTACCATGAAACCTGTACTTTGGACTGCAGTTGCAATTCTGATCTCTGATTGCTCAGTTAGGCCAACTAAAATACATGAGGACACACACAATTTCTCTGTAAACAATAGTCCATTTGGTCTGAAGCAATCAAAATACTTTTGTGACTTTCAGTGACCAGCCTGAAACTTGAGGGGGGGTGGGGGGGGTAGGAGGGGGAGCAGGATATTCCTTCTAAGCCTTCTGAAGAGAAAGAACCCTTATACAAAGGGTCAGTGGGAATCATAGAAGGAAAAAAAAAGTCAAGGATAAAGTGAGAGAATAAGACAAATAAACACTGAAGAAAGAATATAGATTGAAATTTCCACATGCAAACCCAAAGTACCACTGCGGACCATCAAGTCAACAATGTGTCCCTTTTACCAATCAATAGGCTAGGCAGGGTGTGGAAGTGGGAATTAATGTTTCTGTACCCTTTCATGAAGATTTAACCCTACACAGGAGGCTGTCAAAGGAAAAGGAAGATGTATTCCTGTGTGCAACAGGCTTATCCATGATCTCATAGGCACCTTTTTTTGTTTTGTTCCAGCTGGAAAATAAATGACAGCTAGAATTTCACCGTGCTGGAAACACAGAAAATTATGTTTCTTAAAAGCATAAATCTGATTCTGGTTATCTGTTGGGGATAGCACTTGGAGCCTGTGATTCTAAAATGGTGAGATTTACAGCTGAAGCACCAGTCCTGGAGTTCAGTGTAGAGGGGTTCCTGCTCATAATCCTAAATCATTTAGTGAAGCTTTGCTAAGGCACAGCAATCTGCCTGTACAACTTTTGTGGTAACTTCTGTAGCATGACTAAGGCATGGGACTAGAGAGTGGTATATGTCTATCTACAGCAGTAAAACAAATTCACAGTTTAGGTATTACTGTGGCAAAGGTAGTTGCTGAAACAGTTTGAGCATATAAAATTGAGAACTGTAAGCAAATAAAGTTTAATGAATTATTTATCTGTAGTGTCCCTTTTTATAATATACAGTTTTATACTTGTGACTTAGCATGGACTTTTAAAACGTGGAGCTTTTCCTGATGTTGGCCTGATTTTCTGAATCTTCAGTCTGAGAAGTGATTGAGAAAGAAGGCATTGTAGCATGTACGTAAGCCCATGCTTCTTCAAATTAATATTTAAGCACTTGCTTAACCTTAAAGAGTAAAGTAAATGGATTTGGAGTTCAATAAACACTGCAATAACAAATGACTTACTGGAGTTCTTTCACTGGAAAAGCGTGTATCCTCCAGGTATAAGTAGAAGATTTTTACATCTATGCTTTATAGCAAATGACTACCAAAACACCATGGAGATCCAGACTCTATTAGCTGATGCCTACACAAGCATTTGTCCTTATTTTATACCAATATAAAATCATTGTCACTATTCCCCATTTATCAAATATGAAAAAAAAAGAAAAGCAAACCTGTTATCTTTATCCAATTGCTATTAACCTGATGTTGTTTTCTTTTTTTTTCTGATTTCCAGACGAAACCTTATTTCAGTTATTATGAAATATAGAGATGAAGTGAAACATCTATTGCAAGATGAGGTATTTGTTCTAAGTTTATTATACCAGAAAAGCATTAACTTCTATGTGAAAGACATCTAATTATTAATCTGTCTCAAATGCAATTAAGGAAGACTTTCAATTAAGGCTGTTTAACCTGACTTTGAAAGGATAAGAATTCTCTTAATAAAACTTGGCTTGAGATTGGGAAGAAAGTGCTACAGATTAAAAATATTGGGGGTGACTGTTTCTAAGTGTCAAGGAACATATAAATAAAAACAGGATGATTTGGGTTGACAGTATAATATTTGGAATTAATAGAGGTATAATACACAATATGTATCTACAAAATTTGTCCCTGATTTTGCAAACCCTCAAGCCAAATGTTTACATATTTAGGATATATATTCAAGTATGCAATAGTTTGCAGTATTAGGTTTAAGCAGCAAAACTCATAAAAGCTTTATTTTAAATTATTGTGGGCTGCCAGTTGAATGTTACATGCTTGAAGGAAAAATCTCTTAGGAAGTCTCTGCTAACTAATGTTTTAAGGACAAATGTCTGAAAAACAAATGCATATTTGAGTAATAGCTTGGAAGAAACTAACTGACTTTCTTGGATTTGGAACCGGAAAGCAAATGAAGGATGTTAGTAAAATCAAATGTAGTGTGGAGATATTCCAGTGTGTCCCTTCCAGAGTTGTAACTCATTATGCTACAGTATGGATTTCTTTGAAATATCTGTTTAAACTTAAAATTCTTATTTTATTTCATAAATCTATCACCTGTCATCAAGTCCAGATTTTAATCTTTCTGAATATTATTGATCCATGGGTATTTCTACTTTGAATACTCAGAAAACATACGCATACATGCAAGGGTGTAGACGTATATAGACATATATATAAATACACATATATGTATAGACATGTACATGAATACGTAAATATATATATTAATACATATGTAAATAAATATATGTTGATTAAAATATTCTACATTTTTTGTGTACACCTGACACTTCTGCAAAATGCATACAATTTTAAAAGCTGTTGAACTGTGTCTAGCTACAAAGTAGAGCTCTGGTTTTGATATTTTGTATGTATTAACTGAACTTTCCTTTGTAAGCAACTTCTCAAAGGGGACTATTTAGTGTATAAAATGTGATGCAGTCATAACCATTTGGAAAATTGAGGTCCCCAAACTCATACGTGCATATATATTTCTCTACTGAAGTAGACCCATCCGTGTAGTTACTCAAATTCATTTGAAATTTTAGAGTGTAAAGTAAGAAGATTCCAAATTAAAAGAAAGAGATAATTTCAACATTAATGAGTCATTACAATCCACCCTCTGCAACTGATGCTCTGTAGATATTTGTCAGACCTACAATGAAGCATTCTTAAATTTGTTTTTGCTAAAGATTTTTACCCTGAGTAAGCAATTACTTGGGATCATTAACTTTTTATAAATTCTGCACTCAGCTGGAACTTCCTCAAGCATTCAGTTTTAATCAGACATATCTTGAGATTCCCAGTTAAAAAAAAAAAAATATTTTTTTTTCCACATTTATCTACCTACTTCCAAATTTACTTGTTCAAGAATATCTATTTAAAAAGGCATTGGAGATACCAATACTTCTGACTTAAGTAACAAGCCCACTGTCATTGTTATTACAAATGATCAATAAAATTAATTTTATGATGTATAATGCTTCTGTAAAATGAAGAAAAAAAAAGTTTTGAATGTTTGTCACAATGTTTCAAAAGTTTTGAATGTTTGGGGGTGGGATTGGTGCTGTTGGAGTTGAAATGTAAAGAGTGTTCCCAGAGAATGTGTGCAGTCAGACAACTAGCCAGTATGATTGCCTTGATAATCACTTGACATGCACTTCATTTTGGAATCTATTCAGAATGTACTAGTAATGTAGAGAGAAAATTTGCAAATTTTTAATATGAAGTGTAGAAGTTGTAGAATGAAGTAGCATTTTTTTATCAGATAAATAATTTAAACACCAAAATAGGCTTCAAAGTTTCTGCTGGTATTTAAATATGTAGAGGGGAAAAAAACATACAAGATGTTGACTATAATGCTTTTGAACTTTCAGAAAATTTAAAACTTCTGTAAGAAATTAATCTGTCTTCCCTTCTTTGATTCAAAAATCCATGTCACATGTCTACTTATGGAAAAGGAAAACTCCCTACATGATAATATCCAAAAAGAGAAATAGTGTGAAAGAAGTCATCATTCATAGTATAAAGTATTGCACGGTATTTTTATATGCTTACTCTCCTTTATCTGAAATATGCTCCTTACAAGTAGCTACCATATAAACAAAGTTGTAGCTTTGCTAATTTATCTCTAAATGGAATAGTATATTATACAGAACTGGATACATTCTTCAAGATACCCACCGTTAGTGGAACAGCATATATGTGTACATACAAAAATATATAAACTGTTTTTTTTTCCTTTTCTGTCCAGCAGTATAGCTGTTTCTCTACTCAAGCATTACTCTTGTGTATGTCTATTGTTCATGTACTACTCAGAAATTGCCCTGCACGAGTGTGTCTTTATGGACATAAAATCCATTGTTCTAATAATCCATATCCACTTGTGAAGAAGAAAAATGCTAAATTAAAATGTATTTAAATGGTAAATTAGATTAATTTTTAATTACAAACTATATAGACTAATTAAAATTATATATGTATGTATATGTGAGTGTTTGTATATATATATATATATATATGCATTTCTTCAACAACTACACAGTAAACCAGTATATATGATGCTTTGGTTTTGTCATTGGTATACATGGTAAGAAAGCCATGCCATTTTTACAGGTTTCTATTTCTGCTGGCAATGTATGTGTGCATAGAGAGTAAATCCTGCAAGAGTTCTCTTTAAAAATCTAAGTGGTAGAAAGAAATAGAAAAGAAATGAAATGCACTCCTTGAAAATTGGCAAGTAGGGCGAATCAACTTCAGACCACAAACAGGCCTAAAGTTCTCAAGAGATCACAGCCAGCCGTTTCTCTCCAGAACCTGTTGTATGAAAAGGTGCTGCTGTCTTTAGTTATGAAGAAATACCCAACAATTTACATTTAAAAGAATTCTGACCACCAAATGCTTGAGGATATTTGATGTAATTCATTCCTGCTTTAGTTCTGCTCAAGGCAGATAAAGTGGAATTAGTAACCTCAATACATTTTTATATTTTTTTTGTATTAATGACAGGTGGTAGCCCTCTTAGTACAGTCTGGATATAGACCTTAACCTTGAAAATAGAAAGTTCATCTTGATACAATTTTTCAAGTATGAAATGGATGAGTTAGAGAAATGGTTTTATCAGTACCTAGACATGCTGTAGAGCACTAAAAGGAACATTTATCAGTACAGAAACATGGTGAATATTTATAGGAGAGCTTCTACTTGCTCAGAAAATGTATTTTAAGGTCTAATGAAGTGCTATAACTATGCAGGAAACTGATGAATTTTTATTTATTTATTTATTTATTTTCCTGAACACAGAGTACTTGGTATTTGAAGACTGTATTTTCCTTCCTTTGGAATCCAATTTTTTTTCTTGAATTCCCTGGAGTATTTCTGAGATTATTCATCTAGAGATTTTTTTTCATATGGTAATATTTGAAGATCTAAATTTATTATCAGGAAGATTTAAATGTTTTAACTATATATATTTTGCAGAAAACCTAGCTGCAGAAGTACTTAGTCCACAGGTGTCAGAGTATGCAGCCACCCACACAGTAACTATTTTTAGGAGGAACATGGTTGTCTGCCAGCTTTTACAGAGATGGGTAGAAAACAATAATGGGGATAAATTCACAGTATCATAAAAACCTCAGAAAGTTTGCATCGTTTGTTTTCACGTTTCTTCAGAAGTTTCTTTACAGTGCTTCTACACTCTTGAAGTTCAGACAAACCACTGTTTGCCTCAAAATCAGTCTTAGATAATAAATTTTTCACAGTTTTCAACAAGGCAGATTTTGTGGAAGAAATTAGACTTCAACAAAAATGCTATACATATGAAACTATTGGTCACTAGCAATTTCAGTGTAGCCAGACTAGTGCATGGTGTGCTTGAATTTTGCATGATCAGATACTCACTGGCATAAAGGTTATGGTAAGGTGTTTCTGATGAATGGTACGTGTCTACTACTGTTTGCTTTTTTTTCTTTCCTTCTTTCTTTGCTATCAACAGCATAAAGTTGATAATGTGATTGAAGTAGCTAAAGCCATCTGCAGTGTCCTGTGTTTTGTGGAAACCAGAGATGTTACTGATGCAGTCAAGAAACTCCGGGCAGTGCCATCGGTTAAAGCACAGGTAAAAGATGCAAGTTGATGTTCTACTTTTTTCTTTAAAATTGAAGCTTGAATGGGTATCATTAATTTTCTGATTGATCAAGGCCATTCTACCGTTTTACTACGTATTTTCCCTCTGACAAGCATTAGGTAGAGGCAGTATAAAAAAAAAAAAGATTGTTGACAATGTGTGACAGAGGAATAAGAAAAGATTTGTCCTGTTTAACTGTAACAGATATTCATCTCTGGTTGTTCTTTCTAATTCCCAACAAAGATACAAATCTCTGCTTTGCCACATCACGTATTTACCAAATCATGTGATTTCAAAGTATTCGATTTTCATGTATTTAGCATAGGTTGCTAACAATAAAAATTCCTTCTGTAAATGTCACTTAAATTTGAGTTTTTCAGATAGTCTCTGCTATTTATACAGGGAAGAACCAGCATTATAGTCCTGGTTTTAGCTGTAATACTTACTCTTAAAACACTGAAGTGGGTTTTCCGGGGGTTACTATTTAGTTGTGAACTTGGAGGGCAGTATCTGTTCTGAGTTTTGTCGTCAGCTGCTTTGGTATGACCTTGGACAAGTCACTATGACCTGATTTATGGAAGTTCTGAGCACCCAAAAATTCTTATCAGCCAGCATGGAAATATGGGTGCTCAGCAAATTTCAAAATCAAGCCATTAATCACTCAGGTTTAGTCTGGTGTAACCTTAAGACATATTAATTGTTTCCCACCCTAATGAAATTCTTCTTCACGTTTTTTGATAAAGTTTACTAAGTTATTAAGAATTTTTTTCTTTCCTTGCATTGTCTCTGTCTTGTCATTGTTTATCATAGCAAATATTGTTTAGAAAAACATGACAAACTGGGCAAGATGTTTGCATTCTCAGGCTGTTACCTGCTTACAAAACTTTTAACCTTTCTTATTATTGTTTGAGGGTTTTGGGGTTTTTTTAGCCTACAGTTTGTGACATGTGTAAGAACAGCTAGGACAGGAAAGTAAACAATGGGATAACCAGTCTTAACTGCCTTAATTAGTGAGTGTTTATTAGAAACATGCCAAGCAATAGAAGTGTAATTTGTTTAATTATGCCTAATATGCAGTAGTTTGAGGTTCCAAATGTAAGACAGGGGAAAGCTAGCATAATTCTTTTAATAACATTTCTTGTGTCATAAGAGTGATATAGCAAATTAATTATATACTGTCATGCATATGCACTTACTCTTGACAGGTTCAAACCTTCAAATACTCATCATCTTACAGGGGCAAACTTCTTCCTGAGAGGTGAAAAGACTCACCAAGGAGCAGAAATTATGTTATTTGAAGAGGCTTCAATGATGCTCAGAAAACCTCTTTTCTTAAATCTCTGCATTCTTAGCCTCTGTTTATTCTTCTTAGATGGGAGGGGGAGGAAATAGCATCCAACTTAGGTAAAGCACAGGATCCAAGCAAATGAACAGCCTCTGCAAGGCTGGGTTGTAAGTAAATCCCTCCACCATCATTTCTGGAACAGAGGACGCTAGAGATCACAGAGCAGACATTGCAGCATGGCCCTGGGTAGAACAAGCTGTGGGCTTCTGGAATCAGTTATACAGGTGCTGTCTCTCTGCAGGTTAGCAAGTATTGTTAAGGATGAAACTGCAAGAAACAACATAGCTCTAGGTTTTTCTGTTGTTGCTCAGAGCTGACCAGCTGATTCACTTAAGCACCTTCTCTTGCTTCCCTTCAAGGTGATGACTCACAGTAAATCTTGTTTCTATAGCATCCTAAATCTTTCCGTGTTCACTTCAGAATCAGTTATTAGAAGTCACTATTCTGAGTAAATTCCAACATAAATGACTCTGTGGCAACACATTTAAATCATTTACATCTGGCATGCTGTTGATTTAAATGAAAATAAGAATATCTCAATTTAAAAGAAAGATTTCCCTGTATATTATAGGGCAAATACAGTAGAGAAAGAGATAAAAGAAGAAACAAGGGATTCACATGATCTGCTTTTCAGTTAAACCCCAGGATGTCGTTAGAGGAGTCAGGGAGATCAGCATCTTTCCCTTGAGAAAAGTATTTTGTCAACCCAGAATCTTAGGAGATACAGATAAAGAGCTTGGTCCAGTAAAAAGATGGAGAGGACAGTAACAGACCATGTTCTCCTTTAGGAAGGAATTAGAACAGAGGAAATGTATTGGGACTAATTTGTTACAAGGTTTATTTTGGAGTGAAGAGAAATTTACTGTGTTTTCTCTTTGAGTGTTCAGGTCAGTTCTGTGAACCCAACGTGTAAACTGCATCCTATGACTGGTTTATATTTACTGAGTATCCCCGAGTCCATTTTCAGCCCTATTGTCTCTGAATTCCAGCAGAGAGATACATACAGTGGTCAAAGAGTCAAATCAGTTCCTATTAGTGTGTCCTGTCCTGAGCAATCAGAAAATCCCAAGTCATGCCATGAAGAATAAGATAATGGGATAAAAACCAAAGAGCACAGGTCATTTTTTTCAACTCTAAGGTTTCTGTTGATGCTCATGTTTGCTTCTACATCTCCTCTGAGTCACTATCCTGCAAATCCTGTTTCTATTTTAGATATGAAATTATTGTTACTGGGCAAATAGTTGAATCATGAGCTAATCTATCCTGTTGTAAAAAAACCCAAAACAGCCAAAAACCCAACTCAAACAAACAACCCTGCTCCAAGTGTTCCCAGCTTGCCTTCATTCCTTCTCCAGCATGTGTCCAACTTCCAACTCCACTGCATAGGCAGTCTCCATTATATACAGGTTCAGCTGAACCAACTTCCACGTGCTTCCTTACATAGAAGGAGTAATACACTCCTTTCTCTGTTATACCCATTTAAATGATAAGCTCTTCAGAGCAAGGAATGCCTCTCCTTATCTATATGTACAGTCTCTAGAACAGTGGAGTGCTGGTCCTGGCTATAATCTCTAGAGGCTAAAAATGATAAGTGTTGGTGATGATAATGATTGTGTTTGCTCATCTGTAATGAGCAAAGTGATACTGTTCCTGAACGCCCTCTCCTGAATGTTAAAAAGATTCTGTCCTGATTGAATATTTTATCACTAGTTTTAAAGTATTTTTCTGTCCCAATATTCACATAAGAAGCTGCTTGTGTCCACGTTTCTCCTGGAGAATACTGACTAGACTGTTAGTAATTTCTTATAGTTTTTAAGTTACTGAGGTTTTGTTCTCTTAACATTTCCTTTCAGGCTTGGTTAGCTGAACTAGTTGTCTGTCCCTTGAAGCCTTCCTGCAAAGGCTGTCTATGACCTTGACTGACACCCCTCTCCCCTTTACTCATTTCTTGGTGAAGCAGACCTGACTAATAACTGACTTCAAACAAATGGAAAAAAAAAAAAGGAAAAAAAAAAAAGAAAAGTCAAACTGTTCCTGCATTAGCAAACACCATTGCCGCTGCTTGCTTTTTACTCTTTTGAGAAATAAGTGCTAGGACAGTTGATTGGGCTTCAGAAAACCAGAAGAAGTCCAGTTTTGATTTTAAGAAGAGCTTCGTCTTTCTCAGAAGCAGCAGAACTATAAATGTTGTAAAAACAATAAAATATATTTCTGCATCTTCTGTAACTTGAAGACTGTTCCATTTTATGAAAACAGAGATTACACATTATATGCAACTACCTTATGTATAGAATAGTATATAAATATAACAAATCAGATTTTATCTATATTATTATTTGCACAAAGGCAATGGATCAGCTCTCCTGTCTGTATCAACATATGTAGCCAGAATTAGTACTCAGCAGTTGGATGTTTGATGGAGTACTATCTCCTCCAAACCTTTCTTGAGTTAAACTCACACTGAAGCGTAGGGGCATTCTATGTAAATTGTGGGGAACTGACAAAATTATTAAATCCTACAATATTAGCATATCTTGTCAGTCTGCTTGAATTGTTTCTATTATGTTCATCAACACAGTGGCCTCCAAGACTTTTTGTTAGAAAAGAGCCTTTTTTAAGACAAGCAAGTAATTTACACCACAAGGAAAATGAAATTTTCGATGCTACCTGTTACATCTCAAGTGATGCAGCATTACACCTCAAGAAAGGAAAAAATGCCAGAAAAAAATGTTCCAATTGCTTTTTCACCATGGTTTCCTGATGCTTTAGTGTAATGTATGGTGTGATTTTGTGTGATGTACCTTTTAATGCATCTGTTTGGCAAGCTCCATGTGCCTTAAGGAAACTACTGCTTACTCCTTTCAATGTAAATTGCATAGGATGCCAGTATATGTTTGTGTATACACGTGTGCTTGCATACTTTAAAAAAAACAAAAACCCACCTCAATGTGCTTCTATTTCATTCCAGTTTTATGAAAAAAAGAAAAGCAAAGAAGCTTTCTTCCAATATTTTGTGTTTAATTAAACTGTACCGGTTACCTCCTTACTGCCTCCTCACTGCCAGTACTCTGCACTTCTGTACCATGGTTAAGAGATTATGAAAGCAACTGGAACAAGTGATTGTTTCTTCTTAGTTGATTGCACCTCCCTATAAGTGTGATTCATTCAGTCTCTAACCAACTAACCTTGGGATTTTAAAATCCATTCAGGGGAAACTCTGGGCCTGCTGCAGAATTAATGTTTTTTCATCTCTTTTTTTCTTTTTTCCTCCCTTCCTTTCTTACAGCAGCTTACAAAAAGTCCTAGGAGATCAAATCCTTCCAGAACAGGCACTAATCCACTAGATATTAAATGGGCTACACTATGTTGAAATTATAAGCACTGGTCCAAAGGTTGTTTACTTTCCAAAATCTGAGAGAATTGAACAAAGGTCTCTGTTCCCATTTGTCTCACTGCATTATAAAGATTGTGAAAACATGTTTCTCAGCCTGGAGGATGCTTTTCTTCCCTCAAGTAAGCATTTGATTTCATAGTTACCAGACATATGCTGTCAGCTCCAAGCTGGATACTGGAAGGAGAATGTACATCCAGCATTGTACTTCTTATGCATGCATTGTAATTTTTAAGAAGCTTCTTGTTGAATTCATATGTACTAACATGAAGCATTGCTAACCCGCCATAGAGGAATTAACGACTGTAAAGAATAGCAAACCTTTCAGGGACATGGGTTCAAACAAAGTGCAAGCTGTGGGAAATACTGAAACACAGAATTAACTTGCTAGTGTCAACTGTTGCACCTCAGTAACTTTCTGTCTCACCTTGGTTCCTGTGAGTCTGACGCCAGAGCCAGGCACAGACAGGGCAGGCTGAGCAGCTGGTAGGTGAAGTTTGTTGCCTGCAGTTGCCTTTGAGCCCAGGCTGGGACCCATCTGCAGCCCTGGGGTGCAGGTGCCACCCATCCTGCTGGTAGATGCACAGAGCTACCTGCCATGATGATGTTTTCTCCTGTGTGGATGGGGAGGCACAAGCAGTGTAGCAATATTTAATTTTGCCCGGTGTCTGAGAAGGCTGGAGTGAGGTCTGATTGATGGCAGTTATTGTACTTGGGGATTTAATAGAGCAGCTTTTTTGCTTTTGCTTTTTTCTTTTTCTCTTTTTTTTTTTTTTAAAAAAAAAAGTTTAATTAGGGGGATCAGTTCAGTCTAAATAACTGTCCTGACCTTTCAGTGGTTATAAGCACCCAGCAGTTTCTGCTGACAGCAGTGGGATATGAAAGATGGGAATCCAGATACTGAATTAATGTTAGGCATCAAGAGCTATGTTTAGGCACCAAGGGCATAAACACTGCCTAAATCCCTGCACCTGATATTTCCTATTGGCCATCTCTGGTTATCTGCCTGCTCAAAGACCTCTGAAGAGCATGGCTATTTTGGCTGTTTGGCACAGGAACATTGGTGAAATGTAGGCCACTTGAGAGGAGACTTGGTGCTCCTCATCTTTGAAAGGATGTTGAGATTGACTGCTCAATATAGTTGTGGGATTAACATAATATATAAGTCACACAAAGGGATGGAGAGGGCGGGCATTATCTCTCTTATACCAGCACAGAAGCTGAAAACATGTATGCACCTCTAATAGGTGAGTGCTTCTTTGTATCTTCACATGCCTAAATACTATCAGGTCCTGAGTGACTTGTCTGAGATATGCAGAGGAAGCAGGTGGAAGAGCTGGAAAGCAGGACCTGGTATTCTGAATCCCAGTCATGTCCTCTGTCATCATAACACTAGGATACATCCTTCCCTTTTCTCACCATATTTTCCATGAGTACTGCTCCTAAAACCATTATAGCCACTATCTGATCTTTTCTGAAATAACTAATTATTTTTTCCCTGGGGCTTTGTCTTTACAGAATTCACTTCAAAGTGTGGAAACACCAGACAAAGGTAAAGTGTTATTTTTAAAATATATTAATTCAAGATGTATCATCAGAAAGCACACATTTTGCTGTTTGTTTTTATAAGTGAACTGTTGTAGTTGGTGTATTCCAGATATTTACATATTGTATTATAAAGTAATTATGACAAGTTTAATTTTGTGTGAACTAAAAATATAAATAAAACACAGCATTTCCCAAAACTAATCTGGCGATTCAAATATGAAGAATGAATAGCAGAGTGAAAGAATGTATTATAGTTAGTGGTGGTCATAGCATTTGTCCTTAATCCCAACTTTTTCTACGGAGAAAAGGGAAAACAAGAAATTTCATAAAAGCCTAGAAATTAACTTTATGCGTGGATTTTCTGCTCAGCCCAGTAACTTTCATTCCTCCTTATTTAAGCTTTAAATCTTTGTTCTGTTTTGTTATGTAAATACTGTTGTCTTAAATGATGTGCTGTCATAATAGTAGGTTGATTAATGATAATGAATAAAACTGTAGATCCTGCCTTCATTCCTCAGTTAAAATCAGCTTATACTCCCTGGCTAATGCCCAGCACGGTCTGCATTACTGGGGAGCACCTCTCAGGTGCACCTGAAGGAGCCTGTCCTGTCATGGATGCCTGTGTCACATTGCAGGAGGGGACAGCCTCATAAGGGTATGGGTCCTGCCCTACCCCTCTGTGGCTGGCCTGCCATGTGCAGCTGGGGGTGCTATGCAGGTGCTTTCAAAGGGCCCTCCACCTGAGTGTTGGGGTGGGCAGGAGCATGCTGTGGAACTGTTTTGTTTGAGGAAAAAAATGGCCTCTGAGATGCTTTTCCCCCCTCTGCCTGCTTTTCTTGATTGCAGCCTGCTCAGAGAGCCAAAAAGGTGAAACAACCACACAGATTGCGGCAGCCTTTCAAACACAGAGGTGGTTCAAATCCAGGATTCCAAATGCCAGGCTTGTTGTTTCACCGTTATTCAACTTCATGAACAGCAAACAGAGAAACAGCAATTATATTTGTAAGCTGCCAGGAAAAGCTAAGCAGCTGGAGGGCCAGGGGAGTTGGGGAGAACATGCAGGTGCAGGAGGGAGGAGAAGGTACATACAGTCTGTACGATTCTTCTCCTTTGGATATAGTAATTTATCCCATATTTTTTTTAACACTCTTAATAGCAACTAATTGTTGATGATGAGAAGAATGGTTACTAATCAACATCTACCTTAGAAACATCTTCCTCTGTTCAGAAAACCTGTCTGGAAAGGATCTAAAGCATTATTCTACTTCAAGATATTTCAAAATTTGAACTTCGTTGATTTAGCTGTTTCCTCAAGGAAAATCTGATTTATTGAATAGCAGTAAAGGAATCAGATTTTTTATTCTCTACTTCTCTGTACCTATATGTTTATGCCAGGAAACCTTCAACTGTGAAGAATGATGCTTGTTTGTTTGTTTTCATCACACCCTAATTTCATAACAATTGCAGAATCCTTTCAGTAGTTTAATATTAGAAACTGCGAATTACTGATTGCAAGTCAGAACTTGCCAGGCCATTAGTCATTCTGTGGAGAAGCCAGCATTCAAAGTTATCCAAGGTAATAAAATTCAAACTGACCTCTTACATGCAGTGATATACATTTCATGTACATTTTAGCATACTACAGGCCTTACATCTGCACCTTTTAAATAACATTCTAAAAGCCAGCAAAATATTTAAAGTTAGGCTAGTGAGTGTTAACAGAAAAGTCTAGCTATCATATCAAAGCTGGTGTTAAGGACATGTCTGATAAAAACAAAGTGTGAGATCAATGACCAAAACTTACCATCTGATGCCAAAGAAGTGGAGAAAGCCATTCTACATGTCTTTCGAGAATCACAAGCTTTCTTTAGTCCCCATCTTCTTAGACCTCACCTTTGTGATAATTCCATGGGACCTTCCATCCATTGACCTAGGGGCACTGTGCCTGAGGGGAATCCAGGTGATATTTTCATCCCCTGAAGCTAGAAGTTAAAACCAACTAGAAGGGGAGACATGCATTCCTTGTGAAGTCAACTTTGTGTTTCCTTTTCTACCTCATTTGCTTCCCACCCTCTATTTACTTCATTATACTTATCTGGCTAGAATTGCAGGCATGCAAAAATTTGCTTTGCTATCTCTAGCAGCACAATTACAAATAAAGTCAACACTAACTGTCGAGGAGGAGACAGGCTACATTTCCCATTTGCACTGTTCTTTTCTGTCTCTTATATGTATTCACGTTTATCTTGAAGAAAACAGGATGAAATTTGAACAGCAAGTGCAGCAATCAGTTACTTCAACTAATAATTTTTTTTCTTTCCTCTTCCCCCCTAAGTTATAGCTATTAACTGAAGCATCATAAAAGTTTTTGGTTTCTTCATTATAACTTCATTATACCATAAAAAAGAAAAAGATAAAGGATGCTATTAAAATAAAAGCCTTACTTAATAATTTGTTTAGAAACTATTTTAATCTTTCTCTTAATAAAAGATTATCAAGGGTTTAATATTCGTCATTCACCATGGACTAAGCAAGTCAAAGAATATATTCAAAATATCTAGGCTTGATTTAGTGTTGCAATAACTGGCTCTATTACAGAATCACAGAATCAGTAAAGTTGGAAGTCCAACCTCCCTGCCCAAGCAGGGTCATCCTAGAGCACATGGCACAGGACTGCATCCAGGTGCTTCTTGAATGTCTCCAGTGGGGGAGACTCCACAGCCTCTCTGGGCAACTTGTTCCAGTTTCAGGAACTCACACAGTAAAGAAGTTCTTCCTCATGTTCAGGTGGAACTTCCTGTGCATCAGTTTCTGCCCATTGTCTCTTGTTCTATTGGTTGGCACCACTGAAAAGAGCCTGGCTCTATCCTCTTGACACCCACCCTTTAGGTATTTATACACATTAATGAGGTCCCCTCTCAGTTGCCTCTTTCTGAGGCTGAACAGGCCCAGCTTCCTCAACCTTTCTTTGTAAGTGAGATTCTCCAGACCCTTGACCAGTTTAGTGGCTCTCCATTGGACCTGCTCCAGGAGTTCCATGTCTCTCTTGTACTTTGGAGCCCAGAACTGCACACAGTACTCCAAATGTGGCCCCACCAGTGCTGAGTAGAGGGGCAGGACCACCTTCCTCAACCTGCTGGCAATGCTTTACCTAAAACACCCCAGGATTCCATTGGCCTTCTTGGACACAAGGGCACACTGCTGGTTCATGGACAGTTTATTGTCCACCAGGATCCCAAGGTACCTGTCCTTTTAACAATGTTACCTCTGTTATCTCTGTAGACCAAATTATTCCATCGCTTTAAACAGAGCAGTACTTATCCATGTTATGACTAAGTCTGGATCATGTTTTTTTCCTCTATGTGAAGTGCTTAGAAGATTATATTAATAATGTTTTAGTACTCAAAATATTTTTTTCTTTCTGCTTAAATGTGAGGACTGATAGACATTTCTAGATGTTAGCACCTTTCTGCAGCATCAAGTGTTCCAGAAAATAGAGCAGAAGATTATTTATGTTAATAGATATTTAACATTGGAGTTTGCTGCAATCCAGAGCGTGAAAAGATTGGCTGCAAGCTGGTCCAAAACTGAGTTTCTGTGTGTTTTTGAAAAGCTGAAGTATGAATGTACACTGTCTACAGCCTTGCTACTTCAGGCCGGAATTTCTCTGGATCAGACACAATAAGCAGCTTTTGGAATTTGATCAGTAGTTCTCTGGGTCGCATCCCAGAACATCTACATGAACTGATGATGTTGAATCAACAACTGAATTTCTGGGGTTGCTATTTTTGAGTGAATGCAGAAATCAGATACCTTGATGATCATACATTTAATGAAGTCATCACTACATTTAGGGTTGTAAAGATTCACTGATTATGCTTGGGATTTAATAGTTGCTTCTAGACCCAATCATAAAAATATTCACCACAGAAAGTTGTTTTTTTTAAAAAAAAAAGAAAAAAAGGAAGAAGGGGCAAAATGGAAGGTTTTTTGGAGGTTTTACTATATAAAATTAAAAACTCCACTTCCTTCTTTTTCTAGTCCAAAGACATTACAGTTTTGTTTTGGAAAAATCAGGTTTTGTTTTGAAATATGGAAAAATGCCAAGAACTTTTTATTGCTTGCATTTCATCTCTTTAAGTGTCTCCTGCATTGTTTTCAAATCTGAGCATGGCTCTTTACCTCTAAGTTATTGTGTTACGTCCTGATATATTGTTCTGAAAGCCAATTTTTAAATTACTACAACCTCCCAGTTCTCAAAACAAAAACCAAAAACATTAGATGGAAGTTATCAAGGCCTTATAATGCATATAGTAGCAGAGAGATTTTTGATACCAGGACAGCAGGAGATTTTAAAGTTTCTTTCAAGGAATAATTCATAGAATTTTCTAACTAGTAAGAGGAAACAGTAAGGTAAATATTGGTGCTTGGAAGCTGCATCTGATCAACATTCGCATTACAGCCTTTTCATGTTTTGCCTTTTTCTTATTATAATACTAGTCTAATTAATGCTGCTTAGAACCTTACCTAAATCTGAAGTTGTTTTTTTTTTTTTCTGGGGATTTTGTGTGTGTGTATGACCTAAACTGTATTTAGGATCTTACTCTTTTTCTTCTCTCTGAAAACAAATGGGAAAGAACAATATCAAGCTCCTGTTCTCCAAAATATCTTCAAGGTATCAAAAGGGTCTTAAGCCTTCCTTCCAAATTCTGTTCAACCAGGTATCTGTCGTGTTTTCCCAGAGAAAACATGAATACAGAGTCAGAGAAGGCATGTTTAATATGTATTAAATTGACACCATCTGCTAGTGCAATAACAGTAAAGTACCTACTCTGTTGATATCAGCACTAAAATAATATGTTAATTGTAATACTGGACTGAGAAAAAAGTGGTTTTCTATAAGGAATATGCTAGTATGTTTCTTACTGAATCTTGAAGGCAGATGCAGGTATATTGATTAACACTTTCAGGGATGGTGTGGATTGTTCTGTTTCTCACCAAGGGTGAAATTTATACCTTCAAACTTCATGTACAAGGAAAATATGTCAGAAATAAGCGTATCTGGCAGCCGTGGTTAAAGTTCACTTCGCTTGGTCTTACCTAATTTCTGTAACTCTTTTTTCTTCTCACCTTCATTGAGAAGGTGATGCCAAATAATTTCACACTAGAAATAAATTATGAGATTTGAGTTGTGATATTATTAATCTTGGTCACAATTCACTTTGTGATATGGTGTATTCATCATCTCCCAGATACTGGCTATGCCAAGGGACACCTTGCTAGAAAATAAACTGGCATAGCTGGGACTGTGAATCCACTATAAGAAGTCTATAGCCTGTGCTATGTAAATCAGTGAAACACCATAGTCCTTTGTCATCTAAGATTTATTAATCATGAAAGTCATCAGAAGCAGTAAAGTTCTCTGGCTTCATGAACAGGCAGTATAGTTTCAGCGTACAAAATTCAGCAGCTCATAAAAATATAGCGAAAAGATGCTGACCAACTCTTGTGAGTAATGGACACTTACAACCTAGCCAAGACGTTTGTCTCTAATTTAGCTAATTGCTACCGGGCCTAATAAGTGAAGATTGGTGGGGAAAAAGGGCTGACTCTGGCACAGGAATCAGTCATTTTAAACTGAGACCTGACAAGAATCAGAATATGAATTGTGGAAAGATTCCTGCAGCTTCAGACCAGGTCATACTTGGACATTTGCTTGCACCTGAGGAACTCTATTCCAGAGAAGATCTTCATTCTGGATCTCTTAATAATTAGATAAATAATGCTGAAGTTTCATTTAACTCCATTTGCTGGCAGCTGAAGTGATTGCCTCATTCCTGTCTCCACCCCACACATGCCATTTAGCAAGAGAAACAGCCTGTTGACCTGCTGGTTGTGCTTCTTTTGATGCAGCCCAGGATAGTATTGGCTTTTTGACCTACAGGTTCACATTTCCAGCTCACGTGGAGCTTTTCATCAACCAACAACCCCAAGTCCTTCTCCTCAGGGCTGTTTTCAGTCTGTTCTTCACCCAGCCAGTAATTGTGCTTGGGATTGCCCTGACCCAGGTGCAGGACCTTGCACTTGGCCTTGTTGAATTTCATGCGGTTTGCATGGGCCCACCTCTAAAGCCTGTCAAGGTCCCTCTGGATGGCATCCCTTCCCTCCAGCATGTCGACCGCACCACACAGCCTGATGTTGTCAGCAAACTTGCTGAGGGTGCACCTGATCCATGTCGCCAACAAAGATGTTAAACAGCACCTGTCCCAATACTGACCCCTGAGGAATGTCACTTGTCACTGATCTCCACTTGGACACTGAGCTGTTTACCACAACATTTTGAGTGCGACCATCCATCCAATTCCTTGTCCACTGAGTGGTTCATCCATTGAATCCATGTGCCTCCAATTTAGAGACAAGGATGTCATGCAGGACAGCATCAAAGGCTTTGCACAGGTCCAGGTAGATGACATCAGTTGCTCTTTCCTTATCCACTGATGCTGTAATCCTGTCATAGAAGGCCACTAAATTTGTCAGGCATTATTTGCCCTTAGTGAAGCCATGTTGGCTGTCACCAATCACCTCCTTGTTTTCCATATGCCTGAGCATATTTTCCAGGAGGATCTGCTCCATGATCTTACCAGGCACAGAGGTGAGACTGACTGGCCTACAGTTCCTTGGGTCTTCTTCTTTCCCCTTTTAAAAATGGGGGTTGCATTTCCCCTTTTCCAGTTAGTGGGAACTTCACTGGACCACCACGACTTCTCATGTGATGGATAGTGGCTTAGCCATTTCATTCATCAGTTCCATCAGAACCCATGGATTTATGTCATCAGGTCCCATGGACTTGTGCACATTAAGGTTCCTTAGGTGGTCTCAAAACTGATCTACCCCTACCATGTGTGGTTGTCCATTTTCCTAGTCCCCGCCTCTACCTTCTGTGACTTATATACTAGTTAAAATACTTAAATACTAGTTCAAATAATAGTTCATTGATTTCTTCTGGACCTCTTGAGAAGGTTTTATGTTTGTGACTATAGGTAATTTCTTAGAATGTGAAAGAATTCAGTGCAAATTAAACATTGAGTTTGGAAGGTACTAAGTTATTACANTTCCTTTTATCACTGACAGACCCATAGAAGCTCTTCTTGTTGCCCTTGATGTTCCTGGCCGGATTTAATTCTATCTGGGCTTTAATTTTCCTGACTGGATCTCTGACTGCTTTGACAATTTCTCTGTATTCCTCCCAGGCTATCTGACCTTGCTTCCACACCAAAAAGGCTTCCTTTTTTTGTGTTTGTTCAGGAGCTGCTTGTTCATCCATGGAGACCTCCCGGCATTTTTACCCAAATTCCTCTGTCGTGATGCAATGCTCCTGAGCTTGGAGGAGGTGATCCTTGAATATCAACCAGCTTTCTTGGTCACCTTTTCCCTTCAGGGCTTTATCTGTGGTTCTGAGCTACATTTTACCCTCTTTTGGAGAATATGCTGAGAAAAGGTTCCACTCGGCAATCATTGACTTCAATAGGCCAATTTACATAAATAAGGGCTTTGCTATTAGACTACATCTACCTGTCTGACACTTTGAACAGACTAGAGCCGGGGAGTCTTCTAAGTAGCTGCTTTTCCTTAATGTAAATAAGATAAAGTAGAAAATACTAGTTCAAATAATAGTTCATTGATTTCTTCTGGACCTCTTGAGAAGGTTTTATGTTTGTGACTATAGGTAATTTCTTAGAATGTGAAAGAATTCAGTGCAAATTAAACATTGAGTTTGGAAGGTACTAAGTTATTACACATCCAAGAGAACTGGATATGAGAACAACATGGTATCTTAGGGAAAAATTCATTAGAGCAAAAGATTTGTTCAGAACAGTTACAATGAAAGACAACACAGAAAATAGTAAATACAGAAAATAGTAAAGACAATAAATGAAAATATAATTAAAACCAAGTGCTAGACATGGAAATATACACAGAGTAAAAGGACTGAGTTTTCTTAGCCTGTTAGTCCCTAGAGGGATTCAGTTTTCATGTGTGGAAGATGATTACAACACAACCAGGTGTAGTATTCTAGCCAATCCTTCATGAGTGCAATAATTTGCTGTCAGTATTTCTAGTAGCAAACCCCACTATATGTCAAACTATTTCAATTTGATGTATATCTCTATAGTTACATAGTTAAAATTTGTCTATTATAAAATGAAGACTGAAATAATTAATTTCCACTGTTTGCAATGCATTTTGTGGAGTAGTTCTGAGTATTTGCTAGTTTAAAGGCAAAATGTATCAAAGAAGAATAAAATTCCAGACCAAGGACACATTTTTTGGAGACATTTCTGTTAGGAAACTGAGATAGTTAAGTCCAGTGAATAGTGGTATCTGTATCTGATGTTGGGCAGGATCCCTGCACCTATCCCAAGTATAAAAAGCTAATATAAGCAAGTCTCAGGCTTCCCATTCCTGGTATATTGTAGGAATCCAAGCGTTAGAGGGAGGGTATTCTATTGGGGTGGTATTCTCTGAAGACAAATCATTCTGATCTTGGAATGATTCAATGTACTCTGACACTTTCTCTCTCAACCTGTCCCTTGCCTGAGAAATGAGTGCTTGTTCCAGCCCTCTTCACTCGATGGAGGCTGCCAGGACTGGGTATTTTAATTTACACTGGCAGTCAGGCAATCCCTAGCTGCTCCAAAAACACAGAGAGAGGGAAGATGGATAAAAGCCAGTAATTGCAGAAAAAGAGCACTGCAGAGATGGAGCCAGAGGAAATAACATAAAGGTGTGAAATAAGAGTACAGCCTTCATTTCATGTATATCTGTATAGATATGTGTTTCAGTGTCCATCATTGTGTAATGTTATCACCAATTCATGACCATCTGAATGCTGACTGTGTCTAATTGTGGCTGTATATATTTTATGAATTGTTTACCTACAGTTGCAACAGCTTCATAGTCTTAAAATTTAACCAGTGCCTTTTCTCCATGGTATTGCTACATTGCCAGTTCCCTTGAACTAAGTTGCTGCTTTGCTGCTGAAATTACAAAATACCTTCATAATAAAAATCCTTCCAGCACAGAAGTTAACAGACCAAAATGGCATCTCTGAGGCACACACTAACTCACTGTAGTTTAAAATGCTTATTTTGAAAATGTGTTAATTTGAAAGCACTGTAATGAAAGACTGTTAGTGATACACCAGAAATGAACTAAGGCTGGTTTCAGAAGCACAGATGGCTAATTGGCTTCAGTTGGTAGGCTATGTCATTTTAATTAAATTTTATTAGGAAGCATTCAAAGACATAACTGATGGTTTAAGAGAAATATAGTTCTTCATAAATGACCTATTGCTAACCTTTATTTCTCTCCCCTCTCAGCATTAATAGAGGATGCTGTGACTGAGCTCTCTGTGGCCATCTCTTCTCTCATCCATGTTTACAGCAGCAGCTTTGATGCAAATTTCCAGCTTGCCACCATACCTAAAAGCCCTTCATGTGCAGATATCAGCCTAGATTCCCAGCTCAGCTTCACTGTTTATGCTGCCCATAACATCCCAGAAGGCTGGGTGAACAGGTAGGAGGATATCCAGCAAGTGTTCACAAGATGTGTCACAAGGTGGTGTCTCTTAGATCACCTATTTTTCACAGATACTAGTTTACCTCTGTTGCTTTGGTGTTACTCCTCTGTTAATGTTAGAGAATGAGTAAGTGTGTGTATTTTCACTGTTTTTCTAGCATAAAATGCATTTACTTAAGCTTGGCTGACTAGGAGACTTCCAGGCCCCATAGATAGATGGGGAATAAAGGAGGTGGCCTCAACTGGTGTGGAAGGATGGTAATAGAAGCAACATCAGAGCACTGGCCTTTACCAGTATGTGTATAAATGCTTCTGTGACCGACGGGAGGGAGAAAAGGGTGGGTGCTGCATGCTGAGAGAGTTTGGACTGGGACTTTGTGTGGCCTCTGCAATACAACTGGAAGGGTTGAAGGCCATTTTACCAATTTAAACAGAGAGGTGTTTTTGCTTAAACCCAATCTGAATGAGGCTTTGTCAGCAGTTTTTGCTTTGGGTGTATTCAAACCCCATTACTTGGCTAACCACGTGCATTGATGATCCTTTTTATAGATGGTGATTAAAATAAGTATAGTTTATAGGTCCAAGTATACCTAGTATATAAGCATAGCATAGGAAAGTGAAGAGGGAGACAACTTTAATTAAAGCTAATTGAAATATTTTTTTCTGCATTGTTTATTTGGTCAAATTAGTTGACTCTTCAAATAGCTGCTTTTCCTACTCTGAACAAAACTGCTGTTCTCCTCTTACCACTCCATTGTGATCAAAAGAGGACAGGTGACTACAGTCTGGTAGCATTATTTGTGTGAGTCAATGTGCTGTTCTCCAAGTTTTTATTAATGCTTTCCCCCTGCTCCCACTTTACCTTGAATTCCAAATGACTGATTAAAAAACTGTGGGATCATTTGCATTAGACTGTGAGCAAGAGTGTACTATACAGAATTAGCTGTAATTAGCAGTTTAATAAGAATCTGAGAGAAATTGCATTAGTTAAGGTAATAAATACGGAACTACAATCACTATCTTGATTTTGCAGATGGTTATACCATTCCCACTGCATTTTATGTTTTACCAGAAAAATGTGAAATTACATATGGCCTAAAGGCCACTGATTACTTGAATGCTGTGTTCAATCATGTGAAAATGAGAATCTCTCTCTTCCTCCTTAATCTCCCTTTCCAGTCTTTCCAATATTGGTAGCTAGCATGGAGTCTTTAACACGGACTGTGCTCTGACACCTACTCTCCTCAAATACTTTTAACTAACTTTATTCACAAGCATACTCCTTGTTTTTATTTCTGCACTCCACGAATTCATGTTTTCTATGTCACTGCTCTCATTTTCCCTTTCCTTAAGGTCACATTTAATGGTCTTGCTGCTGTTTGTAACTTGTATTTTAATATATATTTCTGTATATATGTATGGATTTTATATATATATACACATATATAGACATCCCTCACTGTCTGTATCATATTGTGTTTTTTTTCTAAACACAGCTGTATGTGATAAATGCTTTTCTTTTAATCATTTGGGTTAAGGAAAAGTGAGTTGTTTTATGTTTTACAGAATCATGTTAGTGTCCTCTCAAATCCACTTTTGTGAATTGTCTTTTTGTAATTTTTCCTTTCTCTGCATCTATACCTCATAGATACTACAGATTCTAGATCCCCTTCCCTTCCCTTCCCTTCCCTTCCCTTCCCTTCCCTCTTCAAAAAAAGAGACCGAGAAAAAAGAGAAAGCAAAAGCATATCTGCTGCAATAATTATAACAGTTATTATAATATTCAGGAAGAGATCAACCATTGTGCTTGTAAATAAGGCAAAACCAGGCATAGTCAGTCTGCAGATGCTTCAGATTTGCGGTTCAGATTTGACTCTATTTCCCATGTTCATCATTGTTGTGTAGAAAGCAGTCTAAAACTGAGAGTAGCTGGAAGATCTGGAATTTACAAAACCAGTTAAGAACATTAGTTGGTTATACACTATTCCTCTATTTTGACTAAAATTTTATAAGATTTCTGTAATAAGAATATGAAAACAACAGACCTGATTTACGCTGTGAAACTAGTCAGGTAAATATCTGAAGAATGTCAACACAGAGGGGTTTAATGCTTCTGCTGTAATGAATGTATAGATTCCCTTAAGTACTAACCTGTTTTTTACAGGTTGGGAAAAGTAAGTATAAATAGGTTTACTGTTGACTGAAGTTTTAGGATGAGGAAGTTGTAACACTTCAAAACTTGTGTCTTAATGACAAAAACAGGCAGCAGAGTCTAGGTGTCTTAAGTACTTTTCTTCAACTCCAAATGTAAAAAACTGAAACAACCCAAAATAAAAAATCCACCCACATTAACGTGAGATTAATTATTTAAATTCTTTTTTGCATGTAAGGATGGTTCTCCACAAGTTTCTTAATGGTTAGCCCAAAATTTACTGTGCTGGACATGGTACATTACAATTAATTATTATTTTTTTTCCTCACCTTTGCAGCTACAAAGTTTTCACTTTTTCCTGCTCACTAACTTATGCTGGAAAGACAATATGTCAAGTGAAGATTTGCAAAAATATACCGGTAAAAAGATCCTTTTTTTTCCTGGCTGACTGGAACGAGAAGTAAGTTTTGATCTGTGTTTGATATATGTTTGTCTGACAGATTTTACATATTGAATATCCATTTCAAAAAAAAAAAAAAAGAAAAGACCCACATCTTTATAATGGATCTGGATCTTCTTCTGAGTAAATTAAACTCCACAAAATTCAGAGATGCTTAGGGGCATGGGAGTGAGAAAGGAGGTGGGGAGCCAGAGGAATAGAAATAGGATTAAGCTAAATCTGGTCTTGCAATAGCCTAAACTAAGCTGGCCTGAGAATAGCTTTCATTTACTGGGGGCATCCTGGAGGAATACTGGATCAGAAAAGGAGGTACAACCAAAGGCTGTATTTCTGTCCTCTTTTGAGGACTTCTGCCCTCTGGATCCACCTCTAGCAGATATGTAATCCAACTTGAGAACCTATTGTAACCTTTCTTTAAGGGTTCTTTTTTTTAGAAGGAACAAGGCTGCTGTAGTTGGGTTTTGGATTGGTTTGGGTTTTTTTAATAAGAAGGATCTGCAGTTTTACAAAGATGACTGAATTTGAGACTGGAATTTTAGAGTAAAGGCTATCACCTGAGGAAAATAACTCTATTGAAAACCAGAGTGCATACTCAAACAGCATTCATTTAAGGCCATGGGACGATAAAAAGCATATTTGCAATAGATTTGTAGAGAAGTACACAAATAGCTATGATTTGGTGTTAATATATTCTTCTAGCTTCCTGAGCATGACATGTTCATATTTACATTCTTTGCAAATTTTGGTATTTTACAACACTGTTTCTTGTATTCTGAATCTGAAAGCAGCTTGATTACATTATAATTGAACAAAGACTACAAGTAATCTGAAAGGGTTTTTTTAAATTATAATTGAATACAGAGTGTAATTCATAAATTCTGTTTGCCTTTATCTAAGGCACACAACAGTTTGAGGCTGGTCAAATGGAAGAAGACCTTTTTATGACAAACCTGCTACACATCTATCTTGAAGATTTTGTGTAGCCTTCTTGCACAACACTCCTGAATAGATAGAAGAGACTTAATATGTCTGCCCTACTGTTAAGAAACAAAATGGGTGCACTTCTGCTAAGCATCCAAATTAGTTTTTTAAGGCCTAATATCTGCTTTAGTACTTCAGTTGAGTCCATAGAATTTGAGTGTTAAACCTTCAAACTTTTGTAGTATTGGAAAGTAACTGTTTTTAAAAAATTGGGTCATTCCCACTTGCTCTGTTGGAATTTTCATCTTGTCCAAGTTTTGGTCAAATACTATCTTACAGTACATATGGGCAGATATAATTGTAGTGTAGGAGAGGAATTATATTGCTTATGAGCATTTTGGCTTCTAAAAAGTGACTAATATCTTTCTGGAATATATCTTACACAACCTTTTTCTAAAACAAAATATAAGAAGATAGAATAGAAATAAATTATTTAGACATAACTGGAACATAAACTCTACTCTTCTATTTCCTTGAAAATGTAAAAAAATCAGACTAAAGATTCAGGGTTTCTGTTTAAGCCTCTCCCTCTGCAAAATCAGTATTAAATGTTTGCAATTTCATCAAAACTTCTTGGAAAAAGAAGTAGTTAAGTATGCAGGCCAAATTCTTTCATGAGTCATAGATTCTTGTAAGAGGCTCTTAATATCAGAAACAAGATATACAGTTGTATGAAACTTAATAGTATTTGTCTGCAAGAGCACGTTTTTACTTTTCATTGTTGTTTGAGATTCAAAAATAATTTTCAAACTCCAAATAATTTCCAAAGTACAAACCCCAAAATTTACATCTGTCTGGCAAAGTTTTCTGGATTTCCTTCAACCATCAAAGGTATTCACACATTTTCCACCTCAAACTGATTGGCATAGATTTGTTCAAGTCTCAAAACACGAGGGCAGGTTTCTTGGATCTAATGACTTAAGGACCAGAAGCACAGGCTGAGAATCTAGGTAGCCAGATATGCCATAACTGTGTATGTTTCAGCTTGTATCCAGAACTGCATTTTGTGAACAGATGCTATTTTTGAGTCAAAATGCAAACGGCAGATGAGTATTTTAAATCAGCTAACAGTCTTACAGCTAGACCTTTCCCTCCCTTTCTTTGACTCACAAAAATGTTCCTGGGCTAGCAGGACAGATTCTATTCTGAAGAAAGATTCTTATAGAGCAGGCATTTACTGCAGGACATGAACATGTTGGGATCATGACCATTGATTCTCTTCTTATTCCAAATCTAACACAGCACTTAACAACAAAATCAAATATCTTCACATAAAAGCAGGAACTGACTGCTTTACTCTGTTGTGCTTACCACAGTATAACTTTGGAATAGTATCAGAATGTTAGGTAGGATAGTGATGCCAGAAGCTCTTTCCTGTATGCATATATGCATAGGAAAGGAAGTGTTTATGCTGGGTTTAATTTATTTTAAATATGAAATAACTTGTCACAGATCTATAATGAAAAAAAAGTAAATTTTGCTATTTGTGCTGCTAACCTAAGAAAAATAAACAGCTACAAACTTGGCAGAATACTCAGTGTGTTCAGAATATTCTGAAATACACAGAGAGAAGGAACGGTAGAGGTAGTTTCATATTATCACTGAAGGTACTATATGCCTAACTGGCATAATTTAAAACATGCTTGGCAAGAGGCTGATTTGACTTTCCTACAATAAATGCATATATAGAGTGGCAATGGATGCAAACTGGAGCATAGGAGGTTCCATGTGAATATCAGGAAGAACTTTTTCACTGTGAGAGTGACAGAGCACTGGAACAGGCTGCCCAGAGAGGTTGTGGAGTCTCCTTCCCTGGAGACATTCAAAACCCTCCTGGATGCGTTCCTGTGTGATGTACTCTAGGTGACCCTGCTCTGGCAGGGGGGTTGGACTAGACGATCCTTCGAGGTCCCTTCCAACCCTAGAATTCTGTGATTCTGTGATTTCAATAAAGTAAGTATTACTGCAATTGTTTTTCTATGTCATCAAGTGGCACCATTTCATATTGTAGGAAGCTTGGGTCACTCAAAACTGTAACCAAGTTATGTTCACTCTCTAGTTATCTTTTGGCTATAACATCACCTTTCTGAAACGGAAGGGAATATATTTCTGTTTTGTAAAGTTTCTTGCCTTGAGTTACAAAGTGCTACTTTTGTTCTAAACAATATGTTATTTTCAGTTGATCACAGCCTTCTAAAATGCATGTGGCAAAAGGTCACCAGGAAAAGCTTCTATTGTATTAGGAAGTCAAAGATTCTTTATGCAGGTAGGGATCTATCAGGCTGAAAAATAAACGTAAATGAGTCCTGATCTTAGATAAGGATTGACTTGAACAAGTCAAAAAAATGGAGAGTAGTATTTAGATAATTAAGATTTTAGGAAAAGGGTTTCTACCGAAGACAAGACTTGCTTTATTTGCTGATTTTCATGTATTTAGTGTGTGTTTTCAAGTGCTTTAACCAGTTCCTGTCTGAACTTTAACTTGATAAGTTTTTGTGTTTAAACATGAGCTTCTATTGAAGACTTTTATTATATTTAGTCTTTCCCAGAATGTTCTTAGAAAAGATGGGAATCAGTTGATACCTAAGGAGATTGCCTTCTTTAGTGTTTTTCTGTTTGTCCTTTTTTAAGAGTATTCTTTTTGTTTTAGAACTTGTGTGTTATCTTTGAAAAGCACGATTGTCTCCTTGGTGCAGAGTTCGAACAGGATGATACTACCTAGGACATAATGTGTAAAGTCCAGAAGTTGCCTCTTATTTTCTCATGAGTTTCATTTTTCAATGACTGAGACCTCTTAATTATTTTTTTCTTTTGTCTTAGCTGCTTGCTCTTAATATATTTATTCCACCCTCTCTTCTTTTTCCATCCTCTGTTAAACCTACAGACATGAAATATGGATTTAACATTAAGCCTACCATTCATCACCTCAGATACTTTCTTGGCATTGGATTTTCCTGTTCTCCATATTTTGTTTGGCTTGTCTTTTTTGTTTATACTCTCTCAAGGCAAAGCCTTGATTGCCCCAGAAATCTTCTCTGTTGAGTGCTCTTATGATAGACCCTTGGCCTTTGGAAACAGATTCATAGAATTATGGAATGGGTTGGGTTGGAAGAGATCTTAAAGATCTTCTAGTTTCAACTTGCCTGCCATGGGCAGAGACACCTTCCTTCTCAGTGAGTAGTTTTTCTGTTCTTCTCAGCTGCTATTGAAATTGTTCACCCACAGGGGGTC
The DNA here is from genome assembly GCA_013398125.1 of Aegotheles bennettii. Classification (NCBI taxonomy): domain Eukaryota; kingdom Metazoa; phylum Chordata; class Aves; order Caprimulgiformes; family Aegothelidae; genus Aegotheles; species Aegotheles bennettii. The sequence goes on from VZRW01013285.1 coordinate 293,291, forward strand.
TTACTTCTGTCCACTGATCCATTTCCTCTGTCTTCTTCTTAGTCATCCATTTGATGCAATTAGAAAGGATCATACCAACTGAGTAAGCTCAGACACGTTCTTAAAAGCAATACAGATATTCATTTCCCTTCTCTGTGTATCACGGGTCCCTGGAAGGGAAATTTTGCTCCTCTTTGGCCCATACTTTAACTCCTGGGATGTCTAACTCTTGTCAACTTTCCAGGTCCTTTTTCTACTGGTGTACATCTGATAGTGATATATATATATATAGTGTCCTAGGTAACTTCTGGCAAGCATTTGCTTTTTGCAGTGAGGATATTGTGAGTTTTTTCATTTCTTCAAGTCACAGGCAGTGTTACCAAATCTCTGTTTAGAAAATGCATGTCTTGATATTTGATTTTTGTCTCTTCACAGCATGAACGATGCTTTAAAGTTAAGTGTAACTCTTTGTTGAGCAGTTTCATGTAACGTGGGCAGAGTTGTTGGCTTGTAAGTGAAAAAGACAGAACGAGCCATCTATAGCATGGAAAATAGTTCTGTTTCCCAATAATTGTTTCTAACTAATTATGTGTGAGGAAGAGGGCATGAGACAGGGAAAGCAGAGTTGAAAGCTATGAATAAGAGCACTGGGAAGACCGTTGGGAATTGCTTCTCAATTCTATTCATGTTAATTATAAAGTCTGGGAAATTTTTGTTTTGCTTTGTTATTCAAAGAGAGAGTATGCAAATTTAAATAATTTCCAAATGTTTAGGACTAGAAATCTTGACACTAATGTTAATTTGGAATACTTCAGAATTTCAGCAGAAAACCATGTACTTTCTTTCAGTGACTCTTCAGTACATTCAAGGAAACTTTTCTGAAGCCAATAGAATTTTGACAGATTTGGATCTAGGGACAAAATCTTATGCTAATTTTACCTCATACTGTTGCCTTCTCGTATTTCTGCTACCTATAATCCTTAAGGTTTTAGACTACTATACATTTAGATACCAATTTCTACATTTGCTTGCTGCTTAAATATGACTATACCTTTTTAAAAATGCTGAGAGTAGCATTGTTCTGCTAGTCTTGATTGAATAGCTGAACATTAAATGGTATCTATATTATTTAAATTTATAGTCTAGTTTTCTTAATCACAAGTTTATGCAGACCTTTTGTTTACTTAATGCTTATTTTGTCAGCATAGAACAATTCTTTTAGCCTTCGGCTCCTTATATTGACTTTGTTTATAGAGAAAAATGTAATTGATTTCATTTTCCACTTAAGAAATTTAAGTTTGCACTGAATATACATGGAAAAAGCTATAAATGCAACATCCACCATAAAGGTTCTCTTCAGGAAAAAGAAAATACAGACTTGCATGTGTCCTGGTAGTTACATGCATGATTTTTCCATACAGCATGACAGTGTCTTATTAGAATTGTTCTAAGTTATGCTTTTAAATTAATTCATATAATCTATATAAACAAATTGAATCATCAACAAAGTTTGCTAATGATCAATACAAAGTTGAGATGAATGTTGATATATCTGAATTTTCTCACTAAAAACTGTGAATCGCTCATTGCTCTCAAGACAAAAATATGCCTTTAAATTGTGATTGGGAAATACCACACCACCAAAGCACATCTGAAGAGAAAGATTATCATACTTTGCTCACAAGCAACTCTTAGTTTAAGTATTTTTTTCCTCTGAAGACACAAGACAGCAAATAACTAACTATTGGTTTGCAATTCACCTTTAGGTGATGTTTATTCTGAAATAGCCCTTAGTTGATAAGGTAATTTTAAAGCAAAATTGAATGAGTTTTTATATGCATCTTTTCAAGTACTACAACCCAAGTTAATGGTTGACAATATTCATCAATGTGTTGAAGGAGGATCTGTCAGTTGCTTTTTCTTTCAGAGTGCTGTCTTGTAATTTATAGCTTGATATATGTGTTAAGTCATCTAGAAAAATGTAAAGAGAACTCACTTGTGGTAACAATGCTCTTTTTTTACACTGTTATTTTTTTCCTTTTCTGGCTTTCCTTTAGAATCAACTTTCCTCTACGAATAAAGGCTCTTCCAAGGGAAACTATGCTGACAATAAAACTACTTGGAGTAAACAGTGCCTCTAAAAATACAGAAGTGCTCGCTTGGACGTGCTCCCCATTGTATCCAAAAGAGTAAGTTCAGTTTTGTATGACAGCTTAAGACCATTTTTGAATGGTATTACACTCAACCTGGGAGAAATATAAAAAGGCAGAAATACTCATTTCAGGACCTTGCTGACTGAGACAGTCACTTATAGTAAACTGCTCTTGATGTGCCAATAAGAGCCCCATCCATAAGCTTTTCTTTCTTTCCAATACATTGTTTTTGAACTTGGCTTATGTAACAGTTAAACGCTTACAGTGAAGTTCCCTAGGCCTGTGTACCCTTTCCTATAGCTTTGCAAAATCCTTCTCAGCATAGCCTCTTGTTCACAATGGTTGGGTTTTTTTTTCAGTCTGTATTCCATTCTAACACCTATTCATTCTGCTGAGTGGGGCAGTTAGTGATGACCACAATGAGCACCTTTCCCTCTTCACACCACTTTAGAAGCTTTCTCCTCTTTTTTAACCTCTTCTTTCTACATAGCACACAGTGTAACAGTGATTTAGAGGTTCTCGTAGCCTTGAATGTCTCTTCAGTGGTGCCTAAACAGAGATCTATGGTGAATTTTCTGCACTGCCCTTAATATATTTTAGTAGCACTGAGACATCTGAATTTAGATTAAGCCTTTACAATGATACTTAATTTTTATTAAGATTCCATAGCCCTGAATGCCCTCTGGGCAATAGATTGATATGTTCAAGCCCCACAAGATTCTGCGTTAGCATCCATCTCTAAGCTTAGCTCTTTCTTCATCTTGAGACACCTTAATCTACTTCTGCATATGGTGGCAATCACCATTTAAAACAAAACCAAACCAAAAAAACTGATTGCATGTGTGAATGCACTATGTTTGAAACACCTTGGCTCCCACTGAACTTTTAATCTGAGAGGCTTAAAACTTTAGAACGTAGGTTGAACTGGGCTAGAGGCTTTTTCTGTATTTTCAGAAGAAAATTCAAGATTGTTCAGAGAAAAGAGAACGTTTTTTGTGACTTAGTGATTAGAGCACTTAGCTTGAAGGAAGTAAAGAAACGTGAATCTTCCAAGGAAAAGCAGGCTGGTTTGATGTTCAGATATTTTCAAGTTTCACATTTGAGAAGAAATTTCAGGGCTCTGTATCAAGGATTGCTTGGGCATTTTATTCAATGATTTTTATTTCATTAAGTTAGTCTGAAGAAGAGCATATCACTCACTCTTCCACTGTGTGTGTCTTTTTAAACAAAACATGTATTATGTTTATTTTGAGTATTTCTACCATCCTGAGGCCTAGGGTGAAATAGGTAGAGGGAATGTCTTGGCTAAGTATTTAACTTGAGATAGTGTTAAGATGTCATCATCCCCAGCAAGCTGGGATGTGCTTATTACATGTAGAAGCAGAGAATTCAGCGTAAGTTAAATGGGGAACACTTAGATGCCTTTGGAAGTAAATGGGATACGTGAGAATCCTGTTCTTGAGGACTTGTATTGTACTAGAGATTTTCTTATTTTTCCACATTCAAGTCCCAAAGGAATTATTTTTGGAAGATCTTGAAAGCCCTCAGGTCCCTGTGGTGTATGTTTTTAATGTGCCATCAGTGCAGGCATATTGATTTTCATTAGGTAGATCTCCAAGTCACCCAGAGAGTTTCAAAAATTTTACCGAAAAAATGGTTCTATTCTTTCATGCTACCCACAATCAGTATAATGAAAGGGATAGAAGGTTATTTTCCTTTCATCTGGTGTATAATTGCAGAGATCACTGCTGAAATGACCCTTTAAAGCAGAAATAGAAGTTGAGTTGTTGGAAAGAAATGATTTAGTAAAAGCATGCTCAACACCCTCTAATCTGATAGCTGTTTCATTTACAATTATAGTAATTACACAAAGAAGCCTAAATGCTTTTTCCTCTTTTAGCCAACCACAACTCCACAGAATTATTCATTCACCATAATTTCAATTGATAGACTGATTCAAAAATAAGGATAGACATGAAATTTCTTCTCAAATGTGAAACTTGAAAATATTTGAACATTGAAGCAGCCTGCTTTTCCTTTTACTTGGAAGATCATGAATATTTTTTGGTAAACTAGCTCTCAGGGTTATCTACTTAGAAAGTAGCAGGATGAAAACTGTCAGGTGATTCTTAATAGGTAATGCTATCAGTTAGTTGAAATAATTGAGAATCAACAGTAAGACTTTTAAAGAGATGTCATTTCCTGCTCCACAAAAAAATTAAAACTTAATAATTGTTTTTATTTGACTCACCAGTTTCATAGAAAACATTAATAAAGCAATGAACCCAACTTCACTCCCCTGATTTATAGAATGCAACTAAACTTCAACACTTATTTCAATAGAGTACTTCTGAACTGGAAAGTATGTACAGGAAAAGGTTTGCACTTGTAGTGTCATGCTAACGTGTCAGGAGTACCTTGTATTATTGCAAAGATTATGATATTAGATCTCTAAATGAACAACCTCTGTAAACGTATATGAAGAGATTAAAGAAATCTGACCAGGAAATCTTTGACAATACATCTCTAACTTAGAAAATACCACTTTCTCAAAACACAAATTTTTTCAGAGGTAAATTTGAGTTCTAAAAAACCCTCAACACTCTCATGTATAGAATTTAATTTATAGGGAAAAGGACAGAAATAAACTCTTTGAAGAAGCCAGTAGCCCTGAGGTATTTGCCTGGGTCATCAAACATCCTTGTTCAAATCCTTGTCCCAGCTGGCCCCTGAGCCATTCTTCTCAAGGTCAGCAAAGATAAGGACAGAGAGTAGCCTCTTTTTCTCTGTTCAGATACTTCTTTAAAAATGTGCATATATTTTCTGTTAAACATTGAAAGAAGAAAATAGATGTCAAGCATTTTAAAAATTAGCTTCTCATTTCTGTCCCGTTATATCTTATTCTGATTGAAATGCAGGAATTCTGTTCAAGCTGGTTGTGGCTTATGTTACAAAGAGAAGGGGACAAAAATATAACTTCTGGGTTATTCCCAGATATTACTTAAGAATCCTGATCTTCAAGTGACCTAGGGCAAAAGAACATTTTATTTTAAAAGGCTCTGAGTTTACACCTCTCTGCAAACTTCATATCTGTTTTCTCTCCCAAAATGGTTATTGTCATTGTATCATCACTTCTCTCCCCCATAGTTTAATTGTTTATGTTTAAACTTCATATCTGTTTTCTCTCCCAAAATGGTTATTGTCATTGTATCATCACTTCTCTCCCCCATAGTTTAATTGTTTATGTTTAGTTTAAACTGAAGCTTAAGCAAAACTGAACTCATTTTAACATACAAAGCATATAAATTTCTTTCATCTGTTCCAAGAAGTATGAGAGTTTCTCATGCTTCTGGGCTAGACCATGTCAAACCCCTTTGCCAGATCAAATGGCTGTAGCTATTTTCTGAGATTTTAACACTTAGTTCTTTAAAAGAGATACAGACTAAGCAGAGTGTATGAAAAATATATAAAAAGGAGAAGCTAAACCCAACTGTTTAAATAAAGCCTATTACTTATTGTTTAGCATTTCTTAATGGAATCTCCTCTTCATACCTTGCCCTGTTGAAACCACACAATACTAAAAATGTTCTCAAGAATTTGGCCCGTTTAATTTTCTTTTTTTGGTGTTGTTGTTAAAGACTTGTAAGTGAACTGGTGTTTAGTACATTTCCAATTTGCTTAATTTACATTATTTCCTGAATTCCAGTAATGTCTCTCACTATTCTGACAGTTGTCTTGTAGTGTGCTGACTTATAACATGAGTAGCTCATGGATATACATGGCAGCCACTGCATTCTTTATCAAATATGTATTGGGATCACTGCTAGCAACTTTGCATGTTTCTGTACAAATAGTCTCACTGACTACAAAACTGACTTCCTGAAACTATTCTCCTATTTCTGCCTAAATGTACTTGTTTACCTTAAAAGTATTGCTTATAAACTTATTTTTTTACTTCATGTTTTGGGGTAAAAATTAGGAAATAAAGAGGAACATAACTGAAAATTTGTTTTAAAAGTCTGGGTCTAGGGAGGATTTTCAAT
>VZRW01013286.1:0-17309 GCA_013398125.1 Aegotheles bennettii
AGGACACCTAAGAAAGAATTAACGGCTGGCAGGTTTGGGTGAAACTTCACTGTAGAGAAGTGTCATTGCACGTTTTTGAAAGGAAGTTGCCTCCAGGTTTCCAAAATGTTTAATTTGTGCTCATTGAACAATCAGAAGCTGCCTACCACTCCTCATGATGCTGACTCCACCGTTTCCCTTTTCCAATTGGACTCCTTTGTAGTTTTGTCCTGTTGGAGTGGTCACGAACAAGCACAAGATGGTAAGGGTATCGCAGTTTGCAATAAGGCAGCACCCTACAAAAGACTCAGCTAAAGGCTGAGCCCATCTGGGGATGGGGGGGTAATGTACGGCCTGTGCTGGAGCAAACGTGGTGTGTCTCTGTCAGGCTGACAGCAATGCCCAGCAAAATAACGTAGAGGAGTGGAGGCAAGAGGCTTCACTAATAAATCACTTCAAGAACATACTGTAGCAATATGAAAAGTAGGCTTTGTCAAGTTAACCACTTTCCTTAATGTCATGCTTTAAAGCAGTAGTGCTGACAGAATAGACCTTCGTTAGTAAGACAGCTGATCACGATATTTTGTTTGAGAAGGAGGAACGATGTAAGTCGATATGACAAGTTTTAATTGGATTGAAAACTGACCAGTAAGTCTCCATGTGAAATTGTAAGCAGAAGCCTCACTGAACAAGGCACAGCTCCCTTCCCACCGGTTCTTGACACCACTTCATGTGTGATCAGAGAAAAGATAAAATCACCACTGGTGATCTGCAGGTACACAGGAGTTAGGGGCAGGTCGCTGATACCAAACCTAATCTGGATCACTTAATGAACCCAGCTTCAGAAAACAACGTGCTTTTCAGTGCCACCAGATGTAAAGTTGTCAGCCTAAGAATAGAGCAGCAGCTGGCCTATGGGGCGGGTGACAAAGCCATAGAAAACAGTGATTCAGAAGAGGAATAATCACTGAACATGAGCTTCTAATGAGATGCTCTGCCAAGAGGAGCTAATGCTTCTGTGGAACCAAAAAGGAAGACACCAAGAAAGACAAGGGACATTTTATTGCCTCTGTTGTGAGCTCCAGAAGACTTCCCTGAAGGCTGGAAAACAACACCTTCATGAGAAAACACCCAAGGAACGCAGCTTCTTCAGAGGTTAAGGTACATTTTAAATGCAGTCTCTAGGAAGGCACGTGGCATATTCAACACTAAAACGTTCTTTTTCTGGCAGAGGGGTGTTTGGTAGCTGGACATCAAAACAGGTTGCTGCATATTTTTAGCAGTGTGGAAAGTTGTCCACTGAAGCAGTCCACCCACAGCTTGCCAACTATGGCAGCGTGCCCGTCGCTGAAGAATCACTGGAAATACTTAATGAGATTTTTTTTTTCTCCAAAGGAAACACTCTAGTTTGAACAATAATTACTTCAGAGGAATCCGGCAGCCTTCATTAGGCTGGAATTGGGAACAGGTTATTAGAACAGCTCCTGCTAGACTTCTTCTGAATAAATACGGAAACGCTGTGACCGTGGGCAGGGGCGAAGGGACGATGTGAAGCATGCAGGCACAGGCAGCCTTAGCTGGTGTGCCCCCAGTTAGGTGAAAAGGCCATTTTGAGTCATCTCTCCTCCCTTTTCAGGTTTAGGCCATATCCGTAATGGGCTACAGCTTTCCAGCACTTTTTTCCACCCATGTACCATTGCCAGTGTGAGCCACAGCTGCCCTGAGCAGCATCTGCAAGAAGACAGATACCCAAACGTGCCTCTAACAGTTTTATTGCCATGCCTTTTGCTTTAACTCCGTGCTGTAAGAGCAGTATTAGTCACTGAGAAACTCTGACACTTAGAAAACCTCCATTCTGGCTTCTCAGCCTGAGTGAACAACCAAAATCCTTAAGAGAAAAATGGGGGAAAGTGGGAAACGCAGGATGGGGTTGGAGGGAAGAGAGATCTTGCAAAGACATTTTCTTATTCAGCATTGATGGTCACCCTCTTATTTACATCCAAAACACAGTTCTGATGGTCACTCACCAACCCCTATCTTACATCTCAGTGGCAGTGACTTTGGGTACTGGTTCATCACGGGGCTGGCAGGGAAAACCTGAAGCGAGTTTCTGCCTATTTTTATTTTGCAGCTGTTTCGGCAGCAAATGCTAATTCCTCTCTCAATGTTTTGCTCTTTCTGGGAATTTAAAAATAACTTGCCTAATGAAGCAGTGCTGAGCAGCTCATATGTCCAGACAGATAGGAGTGAAATGCTTCAGTTCAGAAAGCAAAGTCGTCCGTGGTGGCATTGCCTTTGAACAAGTCCCCCAAGGCCCTTTTTCAAATAATCCCAGAACTGGCTGAAATTAATGCAGGAAGAAATTCAGAGGAAGGGGGGAGAATCACGTCAAAGGGCCTGGGACTTGGGAAGACATTTCTGGGTGACCTGTAATCAGTCCCATCCTATGACATCCCTTTAGCAGTGGTGTTTGATTACTCCATTATGGGCAGGGTTTGATGTATGCGTTCTATAGCAGGGGCATCCAGAACATGAAAGTAAAATGTGATGCTTATTGAATGCCTTACAAAGATCAGTGAAGCTCCTTGTCCCTTGTTAGAGCAACGAGAAGCTGAGCATGTAGTCACAAAACTGCCTGTCCAAGGGCAGCCACCAAAGCACAAGCAGAGGTACTTACAACCTACAGCAGCTTTCAGTTTCTCCCCCACAACCACCTCGCTTCATTACTCATCTTTGGGTTTCTACCCTCTGCACGTGGGGATCACCATCCAGACTTGGGCTTACCCTGCAACGAGCACATCTGCCTCAACAGGACAGGACACGTGAGAACCTCGAAGGGTGAATGTCCCTGTATTTCCAAGAGTAACTGTAAGAGTGATGACAAAACCAAGCTGGGCATGGTATGCTGGGAAACAAAACAGCTATGGAAAGGCAGGCCTGGGGTCCAGGGAGACCCTTAGCTTCTTATTTTGGGCCAAGACTGGAGTCAGAAGCCCTCCTCCCGCCCACTTCTAGTCTTCCAGCCTCTTGGATTGATTTGCAACATTATTGTTTTCTTGGTTTTTAGAAATAAGGAATTCTCTGCCCCCCCCGCTGCACCACAGGGCTGACTTGACATCCCACTGCTTTAGCAGCTGCCTGCTGTAAAAATGTGCCCTTATCTCTAGGTCTGCAGTTTATGCTCAATCTCTTTATTTTCCTTCGTGTAATCATCAGACATTTCTGCATTTTGTGGTGATAAATACCAGACTGTTGAATCTGTGGGGCTGCCAAGAAATGCATCTCGGCATAGCACCAATAGAGCTGCTGGGATTTTTTATTCCTTCTTTAGTTTAACATTTATTCCTGTTATTGTTGTCCTTAGAAGGATAAATAGGGCTGCATCTTCCTAGCAAGTTGCTCCAAATATATTAGATGAAAGAACAAATAATATGATGTACCAAGGGCTATGAAGACTGAATATATTCTATTGAGATAGTCAAGCAAAGGATGTGATAAGGTGCTATTCATGATACAGGTGCACCAGTACTCACTGCAGGACAAAATTAGATTGACTCACCTGGAGGTCATGTATCTGATACTGCTCAGAACTGACAGAGATTTTCTTCTGTCTGTACTGGTGGTGCATTGAAACAGGAGCGTGTCCACCACAGCCCTTCACTCCAAATAAAGGTTTCCATGATCATGCTGTATTGCACAGTGTAAGAAACAAAGGCTCCTGGTCATCATGGCTTTGGTACCACATCTGAAGGCATCTTTCCCATTTCCACTTTTTAAATGCCATAGGCTTTTCTTGCTCCTCCCCTCCAAGAAGAAGACAGAAGGTGGTGCAACATGCAAAAAGATAAGAAACACATGGTGTCTGATAGACAGGTTGGTATGTCAAGCATCGCCAGGTTCCCCTCAAGAACACCATGGCAGCCTCGAGGAGCAGAAGCTTCTTCTTTCCAAGTGTCACATTCAGTCACTGCACTGAATGTTGCTGCAACTAATGATGGTCACTGCAGCTAATTATGGGCTGACTACGAAGTCATCCCATCCCAGCAGGACCAGGTGGCCAGAGCACACCATGAGCATTTCTGCAAATGCTAGGCTGTGCTCTTCATCTCAGGTACCTTCGCACAGCCAGAGCCAGCTCTTCCTCCATCCACAAGCACCAGCTGTGGGTAACATACATCATCTTTGCTTGTTCGTTGACTGCTGCCAGAAGAACACATCGCCGTTGCAATATGAGGATTCCTTGAACACAGAGGTGGGTGCAGAGCAGATTAGAGAGGCTGAGGAGAGCAGCGTTACAGTGTCACAGACACAGGTACTCTCACAAGGTGCCCAGTGAGACACCTCTAGAGTAGAAGTGTAATGAGATCAAGCAGGAAAGATGTTTTCATGGTGTGGCAATTAACATTTCAAGGTCCCTGTCTCCAATGAGGGAGAGGGAGCCTGTCTGAATACTTCCCTTCTCATGATTAAAGCTTATGAGCTGGAGACTAATTTTTAAGGTGCCCCTTTCTATTGATCTGTAATGCCACTTTAGAGGTTATAACTAATAATATTAGATTTTAATCATCTCACACTTGGTCATGGATGCTACTTTCCGCTAGAGGAATTGAGTTAACTGCCTCTTGCCTTTTTCCTATTTATATTTTAACTGCATTGTGCAAGAATAATGTAGCATCTCCATTCAGACAGAATTAGTAATTTACTTTATGTAGAAATCTTCAGCATGTAGTAATCTCACCCATATTCAGCCAAGCAGGTAAGCACATACTGAAGTCTACAATTAAAATCCTTAATTAAATCCTTAAATTAAGCACATACTTAAATGCTTTCCTAAGGAGGGATATAATCTCCAACGTGCTTAAGATAAAGTGTGTGTTTAAGTGCTTTATTGAACCAGTGCTTTTGCTGCACCACATAGTGTATTTGTGAGGCAGAAGCTGCTATAGGGTGTAATTCCACAGAAAAACAGCAATTTGATGGGGGAAGCCTATGTGCATTTATCAACATAAACCACATGTCGCCCCGTTTTGACAGTTCCTACCTGGAATTTTATGACATTTAAATAAAGTACGTGCATGTGATGTGTCCAGGCCAGTTGAACACAATTAGCTGTGCTGGAACCGTGGCTGCACAAGCAACAGAATTCATGGCTTGGCTGTGGTTGGAGGAAGGATGGTCCCAGCTTGAATACCTGCTGGGTTTTGTGTGATTGCTGGGCTTAGATCCAAGGTTCGGGGTAGGTTTGGTCTCCGTGCTGACTTTGGGGGAGTACAAGGGTGGGAGACAGAAGGAAGACCTCTTCCGCTCCACCAGGCACCTGAGCCAGGACACTGTGGTGGAAAGGTGCATTTATGGTAGGAAATGGCTCTTGTTTGAGGGCAGGGATCTGTCAGCTGGCTACTACTAAAGCTAAGTCAGGTTGAGTTTAAAGCTGAGCTTTAATAAGCTCAGGGTTGAGTATCTTTGGTTGATAACCGAGGCCAGGATGACACCTGAATGCACCTGAACCTCCTCCTCTCCACCAGGATATCTGCCAGTGACCCCAGTGCCAGTAGCTGGGATCTGCTCCAAGAGGAGGCCAAGGACATCTCACGTTTGGCTGGGAGGACTGTCAGAGCTATGGCAGGACATGAGCTGGGGAGGTCTGGCTCTTCTGGCACCACAGCGGCCAGGCAGCAGCCAAAAACAAAAAGGGAAAGCAAAAGGAAGAGAAATGGGTTTGGTTTTTTGGAGCATAAGGAAAAAGGAGCTGGATCCCCCTGAATCTCCTCACCCTGTCTTCAGTCCACAGGCAGGTCTGGCACTCACCCAGCTTCAGGTTGGCAGAACCAGTTGGACAGGAGAAGCCCGGGCAAGCTCAATCCTGGGCCAAAAAGGAGATGGACACATTATCAGGCCACAGTTGAGTCCTTTCCCCGCAGACCGTGCTCTGCTAGACCTGGCCCGCAGTCAAACACAGCAGCGAGACTGTGAATGTCCCTCACCCCTGCCAGAAATGGGATTTAAAGAATATGATGGGTTGCAAGAGCATGGCAGTCACTAATCCTGCTTCAGGTCCCAGCCTCCTCAGTGCCCAGCGCGGGTGCTGCCCAGTCAGTGAGCAGCTCTCTGGTGGTTCGGTTTAACCTCAGGCTGGTCTGTGACTTTGGGCTGTATTTGCTGCCCGCTGCCCAAACCCAGCTCTGAAGATGAGGTTCTTCATCTCCTCACGTGCTTTCCTGCCCAAGTTCATCACTCCAGTGCCCAGGAGTGACACACACATTGATGAACTGAGCATTGTGGAAGGGTGCGGGAAGGATTCTTTTCCATGTTTCAAATTTGGAGCTTACCTGTGCTCACTTGAAACAACCTCTCATTTTGGATCCATGGTTTGCAATGGCCAAGCCTTCATTTAATTTCTAGCAAACATACATTACTATAGGATAGTGAATCATCATTGCCCTCTACAACTACCTAAAGGGAGGTTGTAGTGAGGCTGGTGTTGGTCTCTTCTCCCGAATTGCTGATGACAGGACGAGAGGAAATGACCTCAAGTTCCATCAGGGGAAGTTTAGGTTGGAGATTAGGAAGGAGTTCTTTCCTGAGAGGGTGGTTGGGCACTGGAATGGGCTGCCCAGGGAGGTGGTGGAGTCACCGTCCCTGGGGGTGTTCAAAAAACGGGTTGATGAGGCACTTGAGGCCATGGTCTGATGGTCTGATGGTTAGGAATGTGATGGGATAAAGGTTGGACTTGATAACCCTGGGGGTCCCTTCCAACCAGAATGATTCTATGATCATGTAATCAGGAAAGCCTGACTGTAGCACCCCAAATCCTTAGGAGAAACAGTCGCTCCAGTGGACGAGCTTGAAAGCGTTAACACCTTTATCACATAAAAAAATCTGTAAAATTTGAGTTTATCAAATTCCAAGCCCAGTTCCTGCCTCGCATGGTGCAGTGGTGCCTGTGTACAGCATCAGGCATTGTCTGTGACTTTGTGGAGACGGAATGGGAGCCTCACGCTGCATCTGCTGGGGCATCGGCACACGGATGGCTGTGTTGGCATCGTGTGCTGCTGCTCAGAGTGCTGCAAAGCCCACAGACACTCTCACAGCACTGCAACCAGCCTCCTCATTTGTTGTTCCTGGAAACGCTGTCACTGCTGAGTTTGAAATTTATTTAAGAGAAGTGCTCACAAATACCCAACACGAAGCAATTCCCACTTTTTTCTATTGACTTTTTTTGCACGGAGAAAAATATATCTGCAATTTAAACTCATTGCCTGACACCCTCTAGAGGCCTCCAGCCTGCAGACACTGCAGCATGAGCTAATTTTATGAGACTATTCCCACCTTGTCCTAACTGGTTTCAGCCAGGAGGGCCAGTGGCACGTGTGCCCTGGGCTGGTGTGGCAGCAGGGAAGGTTTTATCAGTGAGATAGACACCAGCCCACAGGCACAGGCTTGGGGAAAAAAAAGGTTCAGCTCCTTGAGGTGTGACACTCCCAACCTGGGGAAAGGCTCAGCAGAGAGAGCAAGTGGTGCTGCGGCCCACCCAACCTTCTTTCCTTTGGAAATAGCAGATGGATTATATTAAAGCGAAAAGCAAGGAAGAAAATGTAGAGTGAAAGCTCAGCTTCCACATGTAACTCAATCCATGCCAGCCCCCAGTGTGTGGAAACCCACACGAGGTTCGGGTGCGTTCCCTGCAGCATGGCTTCACAGCACGGGGTGAAAGCGGTCTCAGCTTCAGTTACTCAATGCTCTTCACGAGAGATGACTCAAATGGGATGGACAGGCTTCAGTTTGCACATTTACAGGGAGATAATCCAATAGTTTAGTGACCAGTCAGGGACATAGGAGATGGAGGAAGAAGTTTCCCATCACACATTAACCATCCAATTCAGGGTAAGTCAAAGATGTCCTCAAGTGTCCAAGGACTTTGGCAGGGCCATGGTAGAATTTACCCCCCGCCCTCCCAATGTGCCATTGTCAGGAAATTAATGCCTGGTCCTGTGGGCACCATATTTCTAGACATGCCCGAGGCAATTTGGTGCTGAGCAATTCAGCAGTGTCTCAGATCTCATTATCATGCAGATTCTCAGGTCAGGCATTTCCCAAATTAATCCCTCAGAGGGCTTGGCCCATCCCGAACTGCAGCTCCCAGCATCAGGGTCCATCCCAAGCCTGGGAACAACAAACGTGTCCCTGCTGGTGGCATCCCAACCTTCCTGAATGGGAAAGGGAGACCTGAACAGGTCCCTCATGGGTGTGAGGGCTCGTCCACCCTCAGCCAAGGCAGGTTGCTCCAGCAGCTGGAAAATGGCACAACTGCACTTCCCAAAATGTGGGCAACCACATCTAGTGCACCCCTGTAGTCCCAAACCCGTGCAGACAGCACCCAAAGACTCTCTGACCCCTCTCAGCATACACCCTGGATAACATCAGGTGAAACCACACGGACCCTGCCCTGCAAAATAAGAGAGCTTCTGCACTTCAGTAATATGGAAAGAAACAAACTCCCTGAGTCCATCAGACAACTGATCAGCTTCTCCCATTTCTGTGCTCCGATCAGGCAAAAACCACCCCAATCCAACCTGGTTCAACCCAACCCGGGTGTTAAGCACTAATGAAAGGAAGGCTAATTTAAAAAAAGAAGTATTTATAAGGCATTTTCCACAAGAAAAATGATGACAAAAGCAGCACTCAGGAGCTTCAGGATGAGAGGAAATGGCCTCAAGTTCTGTCAGGGGAAGTTTAGGTTGGAGATTAGGAAGAAGTTCTTTCCTGAGAGGGTGGTTGGGCACTGGAATGGGCTGCCCAGGGAGGTGGTGGAGTCACCGTCCTTGGGGGTGTTCAAAAAATGGGTTGATGAGGCACTTGAGGCCATGGTCTGATGGTCTGATGGTTAGGAATATGATGGGATAAAGGTTGGACTTGATGACCCTGGAGGTCCCTTCCAATCATAATGATTCTATGATTCTATGAGTCCCGGGCATTTCACTGCACCCACCTGCTCCTTCCCAGGAAAAGGATGGTCTGGGGGTGTGCATCCAGGCAGTGCTGGAACGCTGGTGGGGATGGGGACCTCACTCTCCTGGGCACCGTGTCCCCCCTGTTCCGAGCACAGTGGGCTGGGAACAGCAGCCCCTTTCTGCAAACCCAGCTGCACTGCCCTGCCCCATCCCTGCACCCTCAGAAAGTGAACCCGTAACTGTCAATTTGATGAAGTTTCCATCTCTCCCTTAAAACCAGCCACACTTCCTTAAAGCCACAGCCATTCTTTTTTTTTTTCCCACCTCATCCCATCTGCAGCTGTGCCTCTAATGGGCTTCCCAGTAAGGAGCATCAGCCCACAGGCTGGGATCGGGAGCCAGACTGATCCTCATTTGTTTCTGACAGTAGCGATTTGTTTAAAGAAACGATTCCTAATATTCAATAAATGGC
Source organism: Aegotheles bennettii (assembly GCA_013398125.1). Taxonomy (NCBI): domain Eukaryota; kingdom Metazoa; phylum Chordata; class Aves; order Caprimulgiformes; family Aegothelidae; genus Aegotheles; species Aegotheles bennettii. The sequence continues at coordinate 9,403 of VZRW01013286.1, forward strand.
AGTTTTAATTCCTTCTTCATATATGATCTTAAAATGAGATTTTTAATTTTTTTATTTATTCCATAAACAATATAACAAAACTCAGCAAGTTAACAATATGACATTTTCACCATACAGAGTCAGTCACAAATATTTAAAACCTTTGCAACAAGAACAACAAAACCCAAAATATTACAAGAATAATTTACAAGAGGATCTATAAAACAGCAAAGCGCTCACAAATTTTCCAGTTTCCTTTACACAATATCACTACACTCTTTCACAACATTTCTTTTTATTACAAAATTCCCAACAAAAGTTTAATTTTTTTCTTTGTATTTTGGTTTTTAAAACCAGAAACTTTTAAGTATACATCCTTTTATTAACACCCGAAGGTGCAAAAAAAGGGAAACCTCACACATACAAACACTTCACAGCACTTTTCTAAGAAAAATATACACTTACAAAATATTTTACAAATTGGCACACTTAAAAATATACAAGATTTTGTAGGCGTCTTAGAGTGATCCTTAAGAATTATACTTCAATTGACTCTACAGAATATTTATAAAGCTTATTCTAAAAGAAAAAAGGCAAATCATTTCCAAACATGTTAAAATTGCAGTGTAAAATGTGGAACAGAAATGGATATGTTACATTCATAAAAAGGGCCATTTAATAGTTCTTAAATGCTCGAGGGTGGGGGGGGGGAATAAAAGTTTTTCTTTAGCACCATAAAACAGGAGCAACTTCCTAACGAGGTGCCTCTAGTTCTATGGAAGGGAACTCAAGGAGCAGTACATTCACATCTCCGGAGGCAGCAGTCGAAATGCCCTGGCCGGCGCCGCGGGCAGCGGAACAGAGCAGCTCCTTGGATTTCTACCCTGCTTCCCACTGGGAGTAAGAGACAAAAGGAGTTTAACTGGTACCTTTCTTTTGTGGGTGTGTGGTTTAGTTTAGGTTTAAGTCTTCCCTTTGTGCTTTTGAAATGGACGTTTGTCTATCTAGCGAAGGGTAGTGGTGAATACCAATTTTATTTCTCGTTTCCTTTTGCACCAAGTGTTCAAAGGCTCAGTAAACGTGTCTGGCAACCCAAGCATCCTGCGAGATGGAGGGCATCCTCCTGCTTTAGATCCCAATTCCCTTAGATGGCTGTTACTCCACTGTCATTAGTGTCACTTGTTTACCTGAGAAACAGATTTGAAAAGCCTTGCTTCTACCACAGACATTGTACTTTGTTTATTTTATATATTTTTTCTTTTTTTCTCTTTTTTTTCTTTTTTTTTTTTGCATTATTTCACACGCTGAAGAGATAAAGAGGCACATTCTCAAATAGATGTCAGCGGCTTGAACCATGCAACTTCCACTGGACCCCCTGGGAGCTGCATAGGCAAAGTCCAACACACCGAGTTGAGAAAGTAAGACCGAGGGCCTGATCCTGCACCAACTGAAGTCCACGCACCTGATCCTCTTCTCCCTGACACTGACTTCGAGGGAGTTTTTCTCCTGACTTAACGCCAACGGCCGCTTGCTGTCCAGGAAAGCACCCAGCGGGCCAGAGCTCCCACCTGAGTGCTTTGCCAGAGCGGGGCCTTAGGGAAAGAATATGGTCCAGCAGGTAAAGGATGAAAACACTTCAAACATCTTTATTTTGGTTCGTGGCTCATTTGAGCTGTAACACCCAAAAAAAAGAACCGCAACCACCATTTAAAAAAGCAAACTGTGCGGCAAGGGTTTGGCAAAGCCACCGCTGAAGCCAGCCTTGGCTTCTCTCTGCACGGCCCCAGCCCTGGCAGGACAGCGCAGTGCCAGCGAGGGACAGCCCTGCCTGCTGCTGCTCACCTCCTCCTCCTCCTCCTCCTCCTCCTCCCAAAATGCCTGCCTACATCTGGTCCATAAGTCATTATTCTCAAGCCGTTTTTCCAAAAAAACCCTCTTATGCTTAAAAAAAAACAAAAAGGAGGATGTAAACCTGGTAAGAGTTTTATTTTTTTAAACAAAAATTACTCAAATCCCCATGACTGATATTTTTCTATTTACAAAACCTCTATAGGCAAGTACCTCCAGCAGAACTGTGGCCGTTGGGGGTGGGCTGGCTCCTGCTAGGTCACTGCAGGGTTTCTTTCTGCAGCACATCCTTTGCTCGGTGCGATCGCCACAGGGAAACGGATGCTTTCCCTGTCTGGCAGGAGACCCACGCCCCTCTTCCTCCTCGCAGGCAGCTCCTGCCTCCAGCTGGGAGGATGAGCGGGAGCCAGGGGCTCATGTTGAGCCATCCCAGGGTTGTTCTCCTCTTGGATGGATGTTATGACCTTCCTTTGCAAGCGGCTGGTTTCCGCTTCCTAATTTCGCTGGCGATTGTTAAGTCACCCAAACCACAGTGTGCCAGCACAGCGTGGCTTAGGAGAGCAGCATCACTGAGAGAGGTCCTCTCGCAAGGCGCCCCATGGGACACCTCTAGAGTAGGAGTGGAACAAAATGAAAGTCAAAAAGACAATTTAAGGGATGCTGCAGAACAAACGTTTTTTGCCCAGCTTGGATTAGTTGCCCCAAACAGCCAGGAGCCCAAGTAGAAGAGATGTGAGAGGAGGCTGGAAGTGCACGAGGACTGGGCAAGAGGGTGAGCCAAGATGGGAGCCAACGTGGGGAGCCCCGGCGTGCGCGGACTGTGGGCAGGGATGGATGGGTCTGATGTCCTGGCCCTCACACAGGTGGGAGCAGCACTGTGAAAAACAAAAATTCACCAATACTGATGAGAAGGACAAGTGGGAAAACTGAGCTTGTATGGCAAGGAATGAGGCAAAAGTGGGAAGTACTGAAAACCTTCAGGTAGTGACAGGCAGGTGGAGGTGAATTTTAGGAGAGCAAAATTCCAGCTGTTCAAGGAGTCCGTCAATAGGACCCCCCCATGGGAAACTGCCCTCAGGGACAAGGGAGCAGAACGGAGCTGGCAGGTCTTTAAGGACGCTTTCCAGAGAGAGCAAGAGCTCACAATCCCCAGGTGTAAAAAGTCAGGCAAGAAAGGCAAGAGATTGGCACGGCTGAGTCGAGACCTGCTGGTCAGACTAAAGGGCAAGAAGGAAATGCAGAGGCAGTAGAAGTAGGGACAAGGATCCTGGAAAGAGCATAAGGATGCTGCCCAGTTGTATGGGGATGGAGTCAGGAAGGCCAAGGTGCAGACGGAGCTGAACTTGGCAAGGGATGCAAAGAGTAAGAAGGGCTTCTACAGGTATGACAGCCAGAACAGGAAGGTCGGAGAACACAACTGGCAAACTGGTAACAACAGACGAGGAGAAGGCTGAGGTACTCAAAAACTTTTTTGTCTCAGTCTTCACTGGCAACCTCTCTTCCCACACCGCTCAAGTAGATGGACTGCAAGGCAAGGACTGGGGGAGCAAAGTCCATCCTATGGTAAGAGAAGATCAGGTTTGAGGCCACCTGAGGAACCTGAACATATGCGAATCTATGGGACCTGATGAGATGCATCCCATAGTCCTGAGGGAACTGGCTGATGTAGTTGCCAAGCCACTCTCCATGATGTTTGAAAAGTCATGGCAGTCAGGTGAAGTCTCCATAGCCTGGAAAAAGTGAAACATTGCACCCATCTTTAAAAATAGCAGAAAGGAGGACCATGGCAACTACCGACCTGTCAGCCTCACCTCTGTGCCTGGGAAGATCACAGAACAGATCCTCCTAGAAGCTCTGCTAAGGCACATGGAGGACAGGGAAGGGATTTGAGACAGCCAGAACAGCTTCACCAAGGGCAAGTCCTGCCTGACCAACCTAGTGGCCTTCTACGATGGAGTGACTACCTCAGTGGAGAAGGGAAGAGCTACAGATGTCATCTGGACTTCTGTAAGGCCTTTGACACAGTCCACCACATATCCTTCTTTCTAAAGTGGAGAGATATGGATTTGATGGATGGATTGTTCAGTGGATGAGGAATTGGTTGGAGGGACACATCCAGAGAGTAATGGTCAACAGCTCTGTGTCTGGATGGAGATCAGTGACAAGTGGTGTCCCTCAGGGGTCCATATTGGGATCCAGAACTGTTTAGTAACTTCATCAGTGACACAGACAACAGGATTGAGTGTGTCCTCAACAAGTTTGCAGACAACACCAAGCCGAGTGGTGGGGCTGACACGCCTGAGGGACAGGATGTCAACCAGAGGAACCTTGACAAGCTCAGGAAGTGGGCCTGTGTTAACTTCCCGAGGTTCAACAAGGCCAAGTACAAGGTGCTGCACTTGGGTGGAAGCAACTCCCAGTATCGATATAGGCTGGCAGATGAAGGGAGTTGGAGCAGCCCTGTAGAGAAGGACTTAGGGAAGAAATTTTTATGCTGAGGGTGGTGAAACACTGGCACAGGTTGCTGAGGGAGGTGGTAGATACCCCATCCCTGGAAACATTCAAGGTTAGGTCGGATGGGGATCTGAGCAACCTGATATAGTTGATGTCCCTGCTTATTGCAGGAGGTTGGACTAGATGGCCTTTAAAGGTCCCTTCCAACCCAACCCATTCTGTGATCTATGACGATCAAAAGGGAGGAGGGCAAATATTTGGCTCAATGCAATTTCCGAGTTTTGGGGTCAATCAGCAGAGGCCACTTTTTCAGACACGGAGAAGGGCCAGTGCCACACCGTGAGGGATCCAGGCTCTTTAACATCTCCCCGGGCAGAGATTTTTGGGGAGGACATGGGATGACCACCAAAGATGGCAGTGAAATCAGAAGGACTGAAGGAAAGAGCAACGAGGCAGCTGGTATTGGTGATGAACACTGTCCTGAAACACCTAGCTGGGTATTCATGGATTTCCAACATATAATAAAAGAGTCAATACCTTTTATGCCTTATCTTCATGCCCTATTGCACATTTCTCAAATGCAATAAATATTGCTATCTGGTTCAGTACAAGGTATTTTATGATGAATCCCATATTCATAATAATATTAAGCACAACGAGCACAGTGCAGGCCAGTCAAAATGTGCTTTCAAATGATGGTTCTGGGTCAAAACGAAGGGCCATGCCCCATCCCAGCCCTGGACCTGACCTGTCTCCATAGGAGCAGCAGCCTGAACATCTGAGAGAAGGGAGCTGGTGGCCCCTCATCCTGCAGCACACGGGAGGAACACTGGAAAAACGGGATACGCCAACACCATGGCAGTGGCCAGAGCTTGTAGTATCTGGTGACTCTACAAATAGAAAAGAGAGCTGCTGGGGAAGCAGGGGAGAGCACAGTGGCTGCAGGCAAGCCAAGCGCCCAGGGATGGAGCCCTAGCACAGCTCTGTCTCCAAAACAAATCCTGAGCATCTTCTGGATCTCCCTCCTGGAGCCAGAGCTGGGCTGGGATGCTGCAGCCTGCAGGGTACCCAGGGACTGGTCTCATCCAGAGCAACTTGCTCTGGGAAACGCCAGCATTTCGTTTTCTCACGGAATAAATGAACTTACAGGATGGTTTTCAGAATCACTGTTTTTTCTGAGTTCCTTCTTTCATCTGTTAAATAAAACACAATGCAATTACTGTGCTGTTCTCCCCGGGACTGCACGGCTGAGCCTAAGCTACACCTCAAGATCTGCAAACGCTGAAAACGTCCTGATTCGAAACCGACATTCTACAACTCCACTTCCATTTTCAGTGTTCAGTCTGCTTTTTTTTTGCTAAATTAACTTCAAAAAATTCTGCTGGTTTGCCTTGCGCATGGGCTGAAAAAAAACCTGCTTGTAAGGAAACCCCAATCTAGTCCTGTCCTCTACGAAACACCACCTCTACGCTCACGACCACGGCGAGAACGCGATCGCTCCGGCTGCTATTAAGGCTCCTCTTCCTCATCATTTTCTATTGCATAAACTTGTCCAAGCCTCGCGTCCCTCCACTCCCCATCGCTCCCAGTTAGCAGGGCTCTTGCATATCAAGGTTTCGTAAGAAATCAGCAGCAAAATGCACAGGCTCTCAGTTGCACAAGGAAAATAGATATTTGTTGGGTTTGTTATTCTCTTGGAGGGCAAGGGTGTGGCGAGTAGGGTTACAAGTAAGGCCTTTCGAGAATACATTTAGCATTCAATAATTAACGCTGTCTTAATAAAGTCCAGTCATGTATGATCCGGCCCTGATCGGTGAGATCACAAATAGCTCCGTTGTTGGTTGGTTGTATTTTTTTTTTCTTATCTTATGAACTGAATCAAAGGAAAGGTTCAGAGTGGTGGTTAAAACTAATGACTTCGCTTTTGAAAGTTCAAACTATATCGGCGTCGTAAGGTTAGACATTTAGGAAACACCAAAGCTATGACAGGAGAGCACTTTCGACGGGCTCCGCATCGAAAATGGTTAAGAAACTACTCAAAGGAAAAGTGAATAGCAATAAATGTATGAAATGTATTAGCTTTGTTTTTATAACTATTTTAGAATTCATCCCAGGTTCTTATAAAATATATAAAACTGAGATACAAAGAATTAGCAATGTAACTTTGCATTTCAAATGATCTTCAGCTACAGGTTTTGCTTTAAGAAAACAGACACTCGAGAAGCAGCTGTTCTGTAGTCTCTAGATGCAGACACTTGAGTTCCTGGCAAACTTACCGTCAGTGGGTTTCTGAACTCCTCCACCATTTCAACTCTCTCCTACAATGAAACTCAACATTTCACCATTAAGTTTTTCTGCTCATGGTTTCAAAGAGAGGACGTTACCATTTCCCAGCATCGGTTTCAAAGTTCCTTTTTTCTGTTGTTTTTTTTTCTTCCCCTTTTTTTTTCCTTTTTNTTTTTTTTTTTTTTTTTTTTTTTTTTTTTTTTTTTTCCCTTTATGAGCTTTAAACCACAGGGTGAATCCATGAAATGAGGTAAGTAAATTTGGCACACTTTTAGTCATGTCCATAAAACTTTTGGTAAGTTGTATCAGTGAACGATATCGTTTTCCTCGTGAGTTACAGGTGCTTTCAAAGGGGGGTGGTTAGTACTTAACAACTGGAATGTTTCTAGTAAAACCAAAAGGCATAGCTGCAGAAAACACTCACAACCCAATGTTGATAGAGAAGTAAAAATATATACAATACAGTCACTTGTTCATAGTTTGGCACAATTTTTTTGTTGTTGTGGGTAATAGTGCATAAACTACTGTACAACAGTATGACTTTTCAAACAGTCTTTTCACAGAGAATACCAGATTAGGTTCGCTTTCAAAGAATAAAATTCCCACAATTTCAAACTCTTCATTTCAGCACTTACATTTCAACAGACCACAAGGCAGATTTCGAAAAGGAACCGACAGGAAATAAAAAACAAAAAGACCTCAACTGAAATAAAAATAAAAATAAAGAAACAAACATCAACCGTCTTTCTAGAAAAGGGAGTCTCTTCTTCAAATACAGGAAAACCCAAAAATGTTGTTTCTGCTTTAAGAAGAATGGAGTCTGATTCCCTGCAGGAAAAAAACCAAACATTTGATGCCATCTTAGCTCGCCTGGAGTCACCACGACGGAGCGAACGCGCTAGAGGCGGGCAGGTACAGAAGATGCAGCTTTAGATGATGCAGGTTAGGAGATACAACAGCAGAGGGGGCCAGAAAGCACTCAAAATTGCCACGTGAAGCTCAATTAGGAGCGAGTTCTCATTTGCAAAGTAAAGAGCCTTTAAGTTTCGAGATCTTGGCTTTTGGATGCATAACCTCTTTTTTTTTTTGTGGTTTATTTTTTACAAAACGTTCCCAAAAAAAAAAAGTCTTTCCTCGTCAAAATCATTAAAAAGAGCGTGTAATTGTGTTTTTTTACTTTTTTTTTTCCCCCAATAAATAAGTAATTAAAAACTGAAGAAGCCAAACAGCAGAAAAGAGTAGCCTTGTTAGTTTTTTTAACCCCAGCCAAGCCAGAAAATTGGTCATTCTTTTAGGTAGCTTGCAAGTAATAAGTATTTTCATGCATTTAAAAAAAAAAA